>JADWQK010001099.1:0-123047 GCA_017933935.1 Sesamia nonagrioides
GATTCCCGTCCTAATGTTTTTTTTTAGAAAAGGCATAAATGAATTACCTATGAGGTGGCAGAAGTGCATTGATAGCAATGGATCATACTTTAATTAAATAAATATATTATATTATAAAAATAAACGGTTTTTAAAACGCCAATTTCATATGTAAGGACCTAATATTTACCGACTACGGCAAAGCAAAAGGAGGGTTATGATTTTGACAGGCTATGTATGTATGTATATGTATGTATGTATGTATGTATATATGTATGTATGTATGTATGTATGTATGTATGTATGTATGTATGTATGTATGTATGTATGTATATGTATGTATGTATGTATGTATGTATGTATGTATGTATGTATGTATGTATGTATGTATGTATGTATGTATGTATGTATGCATGTATGTATGTATGTATGTATGTATGTATGTATGTATGTATGTATGTATGTATGTATGTATGTATGTATGTATGTGTATGTATGTATGTATGTATGTATGTATGTATGTATGTATGTATGTATGTATGTATGTATGTATGTATGTATGTATGTATGTATGTATGTATGTATGTATGTATGTATGTATGTATGTATGTATGTATGTATGTATGTATGTTCATCTGTTCCCTCGTAACTTCTAAACTACTTATCAGAATTCGACAAATGATATATCATTAGAAGCGTCTTAATTGTCCGCTGGTTATAGGCTATATGGAGTTCCACAAAATCTAATGTGGCGCCCTCTAGCGGACAAAACATACAGAGTAAAAAAATAAAGTTAAGATAAATATGCCGTGTTTGGTATCATTTGAAAGCGCTTTACTTGTACATTTTGAATATATATATATTGCTAGCATTTTCTTGTGACTTTACCTGTATTCATGGGCTGGTTGCATATAATTCACATCTTTTCGTTCATAGCTTCTTTACTACTTATCAGAATAAGACCACTGTAGTACCATTAGAAGGGCCTTGATATTCTGATAGTTATGAGCTATAAAGCTTGTCACCAAATTTAGTATGGCGCCCTCTAGCGGACAAAATGTTCTATAGTTAATATAAAATTAAAATAAATATACCGTATTTGGTATCACTTGAAAGAACTTCACGAGTACTTTATGTTTGTACATAATCCCGAGTAATGCTTCGTAGAAATTTGAATGTAAACCAGGGTTTGGTAAATGGAGCGATGGGAGTGGTGAAAGCCTTCGAATGGCCTGCTCTTCGGCGCGATCAGTTAGAACAGAGAGAACAGCCAAGCGCTGTTCTCATACAATTTGACGACGCATCTATAAAAGCAGATATTAACGGACTTAGCAGAATCGAGCCTTGCCTCACTGAATTTGACGGTGTGAGGGGGTCTGGACAAATTCAGCGTAAAATGCTCTCGCCGAGTCTTTCTTGGGGTTGTACTGTACATAAATTACAAGGTTGTACTCTAGATAAAGCAGTTATCGATCTAGGAAAGTCATTGTTTGGTAAAGGACAGGCCTATGTCGCTAGTAGAGTCAAAACCATAGAGGGATTGTTTATAAGTGTCTTGGATCATAATGAATTACTTAAAAATCCACATGACAGTCGATCGTTATCAGAATTAGATAGATTAAGAAATCTTCCCAGGTCCTCTTAATATGTGAAACATCCAATCTATGTATTTATACTAACGACCTCATCCACTAATTCATGATCCATTGGCTGCCATTACGAAATACTGGGAGCTTCATACGGGGAAACCGTTGTTATACGCGCTATGATACACGTGCTACGAAATAGAAAATAGGATATCTCTACATATTACTATACGCCGATTTATAAGTCAAAAGAGATGTCGTATGTTAACTACCTAGTTTTTAGTTCGTCAATTTAACTTTTGTTAATACACACATCAAAAGTGTCTAGGGATCAACATATATTTTTGCAATAACTTTTCTCCTGATTGATATTAATTAAAATTTTCTTTAAGGATTCATCAAATAAAGTGTTTTCGTTTGTCACAGTAACGATAAACCAAGTCACCTTTGCATTAATAAAGAAATTTGCCATTTTCCTAATAAAGGGATATTTGACATTTGAACCACTAACACAAAAGTTCGAAAAAAAGACTGAAATAACAGTTTTCTCTAAAATTTTATTGGGTAACTTAAACAATTAATAATCCGTGTTTCTACCGCGAACACTAACAACACAAGAACATCGGTTTGGCATACTCAAAATGAGTTCATCCAAATCACGCTGTGGAATGGCCGCCCATGTTCGTTGCAACAACAAAAAAAGGTCTTCTTGCGACTGGATACCCTCCATATTCGGCAGAGCTCTTCTCTGTAGCATATCCCATGCATGCTCAATCGGGTTCAAGTCTGGCGACTGAGCAGGCCAGGGCAGGACATTGATGTTAGCTGCGGCGAGAGTCTGTCTTACAACTCTTGCGGTGTGCGGTCGTGCATTATCATGCATTAACTGAAATAAGGGACCGATTTGCACTTGTAGAGGAACGATGACGTCTGATACAATCGTTTCAGCATAAATTTGAGCGTTGAGGTTGCCTCTGATCCAAATCAACTCAGTTCTTCCGCCGATCCAAATACCCGCCCATACCATGATGGTTCCACCACTATAAGGATGGACTTCCTGGCAGGATTTTAATCGCTGTTGGCGTCCAGGGGTTCTCCAGTGTCGTATACGTCTTGTATCCGGTCTCATACCAAAACGAGACTCATCAGAAAAGCACACGAAACGCCATTGTTCTTCTGCCCAATTTCTGTGTTCAAGAGCCCATTGATATCGAATCCTACGATTGTGCATTGCTATAGGTGGTACCCGTAGCGGTCTTCGGGAATGAAGGTTCACTTCATGCAAGCGGTTTCTGACTGTTTGGTCGCTAATTAAGTTCCCTGAAGAGTGATGAAGCCTCACGGCTAACATCATGGCGGTTATTGTTGGAGCTCTTCGAGTTAAGATTTGAATGTATCGGTCTTGTCTCCGTGTGGTGCAGCGATACCGTCCTCCATGGCGCTCAGCCACGGTACCAGTGCTTCGGTAACGTGTCCAAAGTCGACTGATAACACTCTGACTTGTATTCAGAGCTAAAGCCACAGTACGTTGCCGGGAACCAGCTTCTATCATTCCCACGGCTCTGAGCATTTCTTCCCTGCTTAAATGACGTCGCCGCTCCATAATAACGTTGGTTTTAATCAGTAGTAGGGAAACAGTAGCACTAATAATGTCTTCAATGCGTTGTATGTTTTTATAGGGAAAATATTGACAGCTGATTTTCATCTTTTACTCGAATTTGATTCACAGTTCCTGATTCAAATTATGAAATGCACCAAAAGGATCCATATAAATTTATAAAATCATAAATTTATTACAAAGCCACATCTCAATCTCAAGAAATCCGCATAAAAATGCTTGATCCCTAGACACTTTTGATGTGTGTATTTTAATTTAGGAAAATATCAGTGTTTCTTTAATATTTCTTTGTAGTTTTGTGCGTTTTTTTTTGTCCTTAGGTGGTATTTTTTATAATTATGGACCCTCCTCCTCCCCCTCCGGTTCCTCCTGATCCCCCTGATGCTGTTCAGTCGTCTGCAGCGGGTAAGAGACGCCTCCTTATTGACCCAGAGACGATCGAAGTCGTCTCTAAAAAGACTATTAAAAATAAAGATATGGCTGTTGCGGCCATACAAACACTATTTATTCATCCCTCTCTTAAAGAGGGTCTAATTTATTCAGACTCGGACAAAGGGCCTTTTCTGGTCCACGTTTCGCGAACTGAACCGGATCCTTCATCCGGAACTATCATCCGTCCTATTAAGTTTGGCCAACTTTTATTTATTAATAAAATAAAAAACATCTGCAGGGATGGAATTAAGAGAGTGGGCAGAAATAAAATTTCTGTCCAATTCACTACTGCTGAGGCGGCCAACAATTTTTTAACCCACCCAGTTTTAGACAAAAAATATACTGCCACCATTCCTTCCTACAATTCCACAAAAATGGGGGTCGTCCGTCAGGTGCCGGTCGACATGTCCATGGATGAATTCGTTGAGTCGGTGTTCCTCCCTGATGGGTGCGGGATCATTGTTAAGGCACGTAGGCTAAACAGAAAAAACAAACAGGAGGGCATGTCCTCCTGGATCCCAACTCAATCCATTGTCGTAACTTGTAAGGGTCAGACTCTCCCTAGTCGCATCTTTTTGTACCACACTTCCCTACCAGTGGAGGTATATCAATACCCCACAATTCAATGTCAAAATTGCTGCCGTTTTGGGCACGTCAAGGCACAGTGCCGGTCCAAGGCAAGGTGCTTCAAGTGCTCACAACCCCATTCTGGGGATAGTTGTGATGTTGATGAAACCAGAGCCACATGCATCCATTGCCTGGGCCGGCACTTTGCCTTTTATGGTAGCTGTCCGGAGCAAGGGAGACAAAAATCAATTAAATTGTTAATGTCTCAGGACGGTATATCGTACGAAGAGGCATCCCGCTCCATTCCTAGCTCCAAAAAATCGTACTGACAAGTAACCCAAATTGCGATTCCATCTCAGTCTTCTTATTCTTCTTCCCAACCCCCTATTTTCTCCCCACCTGTCTCTTATAAAAAAACTTTCTCTTCTACTCCTAAACCTAGAGCTCCTCTAGGCAAGTCTTATGACAGGGCCTCGCATAATGCTATCGTTGCTGAGGTTCCTTCTCCATTACCAAATGGTTTCTCTCTTTGTTCGAAAAATTCTCCTCCCTCAAAATCTCCACAAGAAGACAGCCTCTTAGAGTTACTTCTATCCCTTTTGATTAGTTTAATTTCCCGTGATAATTCCACGTTACCGCCTCACGTTGCCCATAAACTTTCCCTGCTCCTCTCTAATAATAATAATGGACCTAGTCTCCACACTTCAGTGGAACTCTCAAAGCCTTCGGCCGAAGAAGCCTGAACTTTTATTTTTAATTAATAAATTTCACCCCTCTGTCATCGCCATTTCGGAGACTTGGTTGGTGCCTGGTTCTCGCTTTCGGGTCCCAGGTTACTCCTGTCTTCGTGATGATCGAGCTGACGGATATGCGGGTAGCGCCCTTCTTGTGAGGCGCTCCCTCCCTTTTTCTCTAATATCTCTTCCCCCTTCTTCTCCTGATATTAACATTGTTGCTGTCAGGGCTTTTAATATAACTTTTCTCTCCGCATACATTCCTCATCCTCATTCCAGATTAATTCCTGACCTGCTTTGTATTTTTTCTTCACTTCCATCTCCAATCTTTTTTATGGGTGATTTAAATGCTCACCATCGTTCATGGGGTTCGAGCCATGACGATAACTTTGGTCGTGCCCTCCTTGAAATTTTTGATGAAGTTAACTTATGTGTCATTAAACAATGGTTCGCCCACTAGGAGGGTTCGCCCTTCACAAAATCCAATCTCGGCTGTGGATATTACAGCATGTTCTGCCTCTCTTGCCCCCATTCTTTCCTGGAGTATCTTTCCTCATTCTTATGGTAGTGATCACTTCCCTATTATTGTATCTATCTCCGATAGAGTAGTACCTGCCCGTAATTTTAATCCCACTTTTAAATATATATTAAAAGATGCAAAATGGTCTTCTTACTCCGACTCTCTTGAAAACAACTTGCTTTCTCTTCCTCCCCCTAACAGTAACAATCTCGTTGAGTGCTATTCGAAATTTGTAGATTCAATTATTTCAAGTGCTGATGACAATTTTCCTTATAAAAAACCTCACAGGTTCAGAGTCTCGACTCCTTGGTGGGACTCAGACTGTACTTCGGTTGTCAAGGAAAGAAAATTAGCAGAAGTGCAGTATTCCAATTCTATGACTCTTCCAAATTTTTTAGTGTACCAAAGAAGAGCAGCCTTTGCTAAAAGGACTCTCTCCAAAAAGAAAAAAGAAGGTTGGCTTCGCTATTGCCAAAGCCTATCTCCCTGTTCCCCTTCTTCCCTAGTATGGAGGCAAACTGTCAACTGTCAACAACTGTGACAAACTGTCTCCTCCTTCAGTTCCTAGTTTGAACTCCTTTCCCTCTTCTCCGTGTTTCCTTGCTTCCGAAAATAATTTCGATGCCCCCTTCTCTTTTTCTGTACTCCGATTGGCTCTTGATGGACTCGTTGATTCCTCTCCTGGTGCAGATGGGATCCCTTACTCTTTTCTGAAAAATGCCTCAAATAGTACAAAGCAATATTACCTCGATCTCTTCAATAACTTTTTTGAATTCGGTTTGGTTCCTCAACAGTGGAAGCACCAGTTAATTATCCCGATCATTAAACCAGGCAAAAACCCGACAGACCCAAACAGCTACAGGCCTATTGCTTTATCGTCTGTTTTGTGTAAGGTTGCAGAGCATATGATGAAACATAGACTTGAGTGGTTGGTGGAGAATAGGAACTTGTTGCCAACATCCCAGTTTGGGTTCAGAAAAGGAATGAGCACAATGGATAGTCTCAGTATATTAATTTCTGATATTCGTATTTCTTCTCTTCGCAAAGAGTTTTTAGTAGGAGCCTTTTTGGATATTACCTCAGCATATGACAATGTTTTGCTCCACGTGCTCAAGGATAAACTCATCCATCAGCTAAATATTCCCGTAAAATTGGTTCGCTTCATTTGCAACTTATTAATGGAGAGAACCATCTCCATTAAAACTCGAGACTCCTCTCTCCCTCCTAAGACTATCTGGAAAGGCTTACCTCAAGGTTCAGTTTTGAGTCCTCTCCTATTCAGCCTTTACACTTTCGATTTACACCTTTCTGTAGATTCATTTTGTCAAATATTGCAATATGCTGATGACATAGCTTTATACTTTTCTGGTAAATCTCTAGATGAGGCTAGTTCCCGTCTAAACTCCGCTCTGGGGTATCTATCCGTTTGGCTTTCACAGCATGGCTTAGCCTTAGCAGCCTCTAAGAGCTCTGTGGTTGTGTTTACAAAAAAAAGATTATTCCTCCTGTTGACATTAAAGTTAACGGCGAAAATATCTCTAGGATGGATAATGTTAAATTTTTAGGAGTTTGGTTAGATGCAAAATTATCCGGTATTCCCCACACTGACTTTGTTTCTCAAAAATGCGAAAGAAACGTTAATGTTCTTCGTTCACTCTCTGGGGTTTGGTGGGGTGCTCACCCGTATACTCAAAAACTAATCTACAACGCTATAGTTCGTAGTCATTTTGACTATGGCATGTTTTTATTAGACCCTTGTAACAAATCTGGTCTCCAAAAATTCGATAAAATTCAGGCAAAGTGTTTACGTATTATTCTAGGGGCGGTGAAGTCGTCCCCAATTAATGCCATGCAAGTTGAGTGTGTTGAACCTCCTCTCTCAATTCGAAGACAATTTTTGGCAAATAGATTTATTTTTAAACTTGTGCAAAATTCTAATCACCCTCTTCTTGGTAAACTGGACCAATTATCATCCATCTTTGACTCGTGTCGTCATCGTTCTAATATTGAGCTTCCTTGTCTTCTTCGTGCCTACCTTCAATTCACGCGTCTTCCTAGTCCACTTTTTCAAAACCCCATTTTATATCTATACTCGGTGCCGTATAATGCCCTGGTATTCCAACCAGAGGTCGTTTTGGACTTTGGAATTAGCAAAAATACCCTCGAACCGTATAAGACATTTGTGCAAAAAGTTTCCTCTAATTATAAGAACTGGACTACTTTATTCACTGACGCCTCCAAATCCTCTGATGATAGTCCGGTGGGAGTTGCTGTTTGGATCCCTCATACAAAAATTATTCTAAATTATAAGTGTCCTTCAGTTACATCCGTCTTTACTGGTGAATCGATTGCTATTTTCGAAGCCATTTACTTTGTTTTGTCTCATAAATTGAATAACTCCATAATTTTCTCTGACTCAAAAAGTTGCCTTCAAGCCATTCTATCTAATCCTTTCAGATCTAAGTCGAGATTTTAAGGTGGGAGGCCACAACATCAGCCGCCGGCATAAGTTACCACCCACCAGACAAAGTCATGTCGCCAAGCGATTCGTCGTGTTCCGGCATGATGTCTGGTGAAGCCGTACGGAGGACGGGTCTGAGCAGTTGTGTTGCGATGTGTGCCGGGTACGATTTGCCAAATGTTGTTGTGTCGGGAGTTTGGTCCTGGAGGGTAGCGGGATCCGAAGCACGGTGCTCCGCTGGCCGACCGCAGGTAGTTGGGGGCCCAAGTAGTGTGCCAGCCACACACGAAATGCTGCCCCGCCAACTGCGAAAAATCCCAGGGTGGCCCCATCGTGCCGGTTGGCGACCGGACGAGAGGACCCGATGGCGATCCCTGGGGGGGTTCGGGCGTCCCCGCAGTCTCCAGATCAACCTCCCTTTGGCGCGGCATCGTTGGTAGTGTTGTTGGGTTTAACATTGCTTCACCTCGCTCAACTGCCGTCTTCCTTCCTATTCACTCAATTTAAAATCAAAGATGAAAAGTACAAATAAGAAAAGTAGGTGTGCACAGCGGGCGCACGTCCTCTCGTTTAAAGTGCACCTCTCAAACATTCGAGGTCTGCACTCCAATATCGATGCAGTCCACCACCACCTTGAGACTGAAAAGCCTCACCTACTTTTCTTGACGGAGACCCAGATCAGATGTCCGTCTGATGCGGCATACCTCAACTACCCGGGATACTCTTTGGAGCATCATTTCCTGCAGCGTGCTGGGGTCTGTGTGTATGTCCGCAATGACATCTGTTGCCGGCGTCTCCGTCACCTCGAAGACCCTCATCTATCGACCTTATGGCTGTTGGTTGACACTGGTGTAGACAAAATTGTCTACACCTGTGTCTACCGATCGCACAGCGGTGATCAGGAGACAACTCGGTTATTCGACCACCTCAGTGAGGCTGCTGACAATGCGCTGCATCGGCACCCTGACGCTCAGTTCGTCGCTCTGGGGGACTTCAACGCCTGCCACCAGGACTGGCTCTTCCCATACCAGAGGACCGACCACGCTGGGAGAGAAGCGCGAAACTTCGCGCTTTCTATGGGCCTTTCCCAGCTGGTAGAGCAAGCGACTAGGGTGCCTGATGTAGTTGGCCATACAGCCAACTGTTTGGACCTTCTGCTGACCACTGATCCGGACAGATGTGTTGTAACAGTTTCCTCACCGTTGGGAACTTCAGACCACTGTCTGGTGAAGTCTGTGTCATCCTTCTCCCCTCCAGATCACGACTCTCGTGGTGAACGGAGATTGTGGCGATACAAGTCAGCAGATTGGGATGAGATGCGCCACTTCTTTGCGTCTTATCCTTGGCAGCAGGTCTGCTTCTCTTCTGACAATCCGTCGAGCTGTGCGGACGCTATAACCGATGTGGTGCGTCAAGCTATGGAGTATTTTATCCCCTTCAGCGACGTGCCCGTCGGTGGCTCAGCTCGCCCATGGTTCAATGCCGATTGTGTCCAAGCTGAACAGCATAAGCACGCGGCATTTCTCACCTGGGTTGACGCTCGTGACCGCAGAGCTCCGGATCTAAGCTCAAAGAAGAGAGCCTTTAACCGTGCTGCCAAGTCCTACAAAAAGGCGCTTAAGAGGGCTCGCTTCGACCGTATTACCCATATTGGCAACAAGCTATCTGCGCAGCCATCCGGTAGCAGATCTTTTTGGTCCCTTGCCAAATCGGTCGAGGCGAACTTCTGTCGAACCACACTGCCTCCGCTGGTGAGGCCTGATGGAACACTGGCCCATACGGCGAGAGAGAAAGCAGGTCTCTTTGCATCTCTCTTTGCCCATAGTTCGCGTCTTGATACTGGCAGTGCTACTCCACCTAATTTGCCTCATTGCGGAGCTTCAATGCCGGAGGTTCGCATTAGGAACAAGGAGGTCCTGAGAGCACTGTGTCGTCTGGACGTGAATAAGGCTAGTGGTCCAGATGGTATACCAGCGATTGTTCTTAAGGCATGTGCACCCGAGTTGTCTCCTGTGTTGACGCGCCTGTATCGCCTCTCATTTGGGACTGGTATAGTGCCCAAGTCCTGGAAGTTTGCCAACGTGCAGCCCGTGCCCAAAAAGGGTAGTCGTGCCGATCCTACCAACTATCGGCCGATTTCGGTAACCTCCATACTCTGCAAGATTATGGAGCGTGTATTGAATTCGCGCCTCTTGGCTTACCTGGAAGGTAACGATCTCCTCAGTGACCGACAGTACGGTTTTCGGCGCAATCGGTCAACTGGGGACCTACTAGTGTATGCCACTCACTTGTGGGGCGAGGCCCTCGAGAAAAATGGGGAAGCGATTGCCGTCTCCCTTGATGTCTCGAAGGCCTTCGACCGGGTATGGCACGCTGGCCTTTTGAGTAAGCTTCCAGCGTACGGCGTTTCCGCTGGCCTGACTGGCTGGGTTAAAGACTTCCTGACTGAACGGTCCCTCCGAGTTGTTGTCGACGGATGCTCATCGGAGCCCATGTCGACCAATGCCGGTGTTCCTCAGGGGTCTGTTCTCTCTGCAACTCTGTTCCTGCTGCATATTAATGATCTGCTGATGCCCGGTATCTATGGGTATGCAGATGACAGCACAGTTGTGGAGAGATATCTGCCGGAAGCTCGGGCTAGTAAGGAAGCAATCTGGTCCGAAAGAGAGGCTATGGTAGAGCGTACGAGTGCTGCACTACAGGCAGTCTCCGAATGGGGCAAAGCCAATCTTGTAGCATTCAATGCCGCCAAAACACAGGCGTGTCTTTTCACCGCCAAAAGGAGCCCGTTCACCTTGGCTCCTACTTTTCAGAATGTATCCTTGGAGTGCACCAACCGCCTTCAGCTTTTGGGAGTAGAGATTTCCTCGAACCTTAACTTTGGGCGGTTCATTGAGTCCAAGGCCAGGGTGGCTGCTAGAAAACTTGGCGTTATCGCAAAGGTCCGGCGGTACTTCACACCGGGGCAGCTTCTAATGTTGTACAAAGCACAGGTCCGCTCGTGTGTGGAGTACTGCAGCCACATTTGGGCTGGTGCTGCGAAATGTCACCTGGATACTTTGGATTCAGTGGAGAGGCGTGCGAAGAGGCTGATTGGCGACCCAGACTTAACTCGAAACGGTCTCCAAAGCCTGGAGCACAGGCGTAGAGTAGCCAGCCTTTCGGTCTTCTATAGGTTGCATTCTGGTGAGTGTGCAAGGGAATTGCATGATTTAATTCCCCCATCACCGTTCCACCATCGGACGACCCGTCGTACGGCGAGTTTCCACCCTTACGTTGTTGATACCACTGCGACCCGGACGAAGCGTTTCGCTTCCTCTTTTATACCGCGTACATCGAGGGACTGGAACAATTTGCCAGCGACGGTGTTTCCGTCACATTACAATTTGAGTGTCTTCAAGTCTAGAGTGAATAGGTTCTTAATAAACTAGCGCGCTTTACCATCAATGATCGCATCACTGCTTACCATCAGGCGGGATTGCGGTCAAGCGCTTGTTTATAACTTATAAAAAAAAATAAAAAAATAAAAAAAAAATTAATCAAGAATTGAATTGAATTGATTGGCGCCCGTTTTGCACCTTTCAGTCCACAAACATCACTCACACTATACATTTTTTTTGTCGACACGGTTGGTCCAAAGACTGAGCGATCGACTACTGCGTTGAGTTCGATTCCCGCACGGAACAGGCATTTGTTCCGGATCTGGTTATGTGTGTATGTGTTTGCTAACGCTCTCACGATACAGTAGTAATTCCTAGTGTGGGGAAACATCATCATCTCAACGTTAATCCCAGTCGCATCCGTAGCCTTTCAGCTTTGGAGTCTGGGGTCCGCTTTACCACTCTGACTGCTGATTTTGGCTAAACTTCGATATTTTCCGTGAAGCAACTGCCATCTGACCTCCACAACTCGAAGGCGATATCTAAGCATTGCAGTTAGACCAATTGTTAGACTTTTGAGGGCTCCAACAACCCGTAACGACTGCCACTAGATGTTCGTATGGCAACCGGGTCCAACGGCTTAACGTGCTTTCCGAGGCACGACCAGACCAGTGCAAATATTCACATTCATGCATACAAATATGTGCACTGTGCGGGGATCGAATCCGCGCCTCCTTGCGCAACGGCCGCGTTCGCTAGCCCTACGTCATGGAGGCTGTCAAGTGTGGGGAAACGTATTCTGTAAAAAAAACCGTGAATGATCGACATTATAAATGGCTTCTCTGCAAGCAAAATGTGCCAAAACGTGCGTTTAATGTAAAAGTTTGTCTTCCCGTGATTTGAACCATTAAACCTTGCTAAAAGGAGGAAAAAAATTCGGCGACAGCACATCAGACGTAGCCACAGCTTTATTACTTGTTGTTACCCAGAGCAGCCGACAACCGTTGGGGTAAAAGAGTCCTCGAGTGGAGACCGCGTCTCGGCAAACGTAGCGTAGGACGCCCTTGGGCGAGATGGAGCGACGACATCAAAAAGGTGGTTGGTGGAGAACTGCTCAGGATCGAGCTTGTTGGCGTACCATGAAGGAGGCCCATGTCCAGCAGTGGACGAGTAGGGGCTGATGATGATGATGATGATGATGACCCAGAGCAGCAGTGGCCCTGTGCCTAGGCTTGCCTACAACTTATAAGTTCGAAACCCGTCGGGCACTTTACTTTGTACAAATTATTTCATCAGCACTGCTCTCAAAACGGTGGAGAAAAAACATCGCGAGGAAACCGGCATATCATAGAGGCAGAACTTCGAAGACATGGTGACATCTACCAGCCCGCACTGGGCCCGCATGTTTGATCACATCCCACTCCATCTCACAAAGAGGAGGCCCGTATTCCAGAAGTACCAACCTGTGCTGGGCCCGCGTGGCCTACGTTGTTCCGGATCTGGATGTTTGTGTAAATGGGTTTATATGTGTGTACAGAAGTGTAGGCAACAGTGCTTTTATGATTAGTAAGAATTCAATTAATGAATCACACGAACTGTATTGTAATTTCTAAAGAAAAAGATTTTGACAGCCTTCCTTACGTTCACACTTCACTTCATTATCAACTGCCTTTCTTACTGCTTTTCGCAACTATATTCTGTTCGTCCCCCAGTCTCAGATAACCCCAGTCCCAGTCCAAGTCCCAGATCAAGTTCAAAACGGTCTCCAAAGCCCGGAGCACAGGCGAAGATTAGCCAGCCTGTCGGTGTTCTATAGGATGCATTTTGGAGAGTATGTGAGGAAAATGCATGACTTAATTCCTCCATCTCCGTTCTATCATCGGACGACCTGTCGTATGGCGAGTATCCACCCCTATATTATTGCCACCACTGCCATTTAGATGAAGCGTGTTGCCTCGATTTTTATTCCGTGAGACAACGAGAGACTGGAACGATTTGCCAGCGACGGTGTTACCGTCTGATTACAATTTAAGTGTCTTCAAGGCTAGAGTCAGTGTAGGCTCTGAATAAACTAGCGCGCTTTACCATCAACGATTGCATCACTGCTCAGGCAGGATTGCGGTCAAGTACTAGTTTACAATAAATTGTAAAAAAAACGAATGCAGCTGAATCATGATGAAAGCAGTAGGTACTTTAATTGAAGCAATTACCAATCAGACCTTCACAACCCAGTTACTGGATAATACCCCCCCCCTCCCCCTCTTGGTAAGACTGGCTGCCAAACTTTCTGGCTTTTGCCAACCTGTTACGACAGCGATATTACGATATGATAGATCCACGATAAAGATGAATATCCATCCACAGATCAATCACGGTAAGTCTAGTTTAACCAGCACCCTAATTGCGTAACAAACTAATACTATCAGTTGGAATCATTTCGAATCATATTGCTAATCCATTGCTCCATTTGTTCTAAAAGTCTGCTCAACAACGTAAATAACGCAATGAATGTTGTCGAACTGTCAAAATGAAACCCATTGCTACGGATAGTGTGTTACGTAATTACCCTGATGTTCGATAGATCCGTAACTGGTATTTCTCAGCCTGATTCTTGTCCCCGGCCTCTGTTCTATTCATACTTACTTTACCTAAATAGAAAAAACGGTTATGTACCTACACCGAACACAAAAAACAATCCCGCCAATTTACAACAAGCGTAATGGCGCCCAATCTACCAAAAACCAATTTACATGCGAGAACAACTCTTTATTAATATAATATCAATACGCGACCGAAACACGATATTATCAATGCAATATCGTTTAACGTTGGCCCCGAACAAATACGCCGGCCATTTTTTGATCCCGACGCTGACGGTTATGTACAGGAAATGGCGTCGTTTCTAAACGCGAAATAGTTTCCTCTCATCGTGCTGCGATGGCACACGTAACGGTTTATACAGCCAATATTGAAACCTTTTTTTTTCGTTTCTATTTTAATGGTTGTGATTGGTCGTAACATCTTTACTGGGTGTATGGAAATACGATAATCGTGTAGATTTAGGTTTTATTTTATGTTTTTAGTTATTTACTTGACTAACACACGACCACGCACCGGAAGACGTAGCGTGGGTAGGCCCCCGACAAGGTAGACCGACGACCTGGTGAAGGTCGAGGGAAACCGCTGGATGCGGGAGGCGCAGGACCGGTCGTCGTGGCGAACCTTGGGGGAGGCCTATGTCCAGCAGTAGACGTATTTCGGCTGAAATAGACTTCACTAAACGGATAACTTATACTAAAGAAATTGCTTTAAATTATGAAGATGTGGAGGAGATCCTGCTTACAATAAATTAGCTTGAATTTGATACATGCTTAATGTACTCACATACCACACGTAAAGAATTTATAGGGTTATGTGGCCAAAATAAACTACCATCCACACATACACACACGCGCGCACACCCCCACACACACACCCCACACTAACACACTCACACAAACAAACACACACTTCACGCTTCTTTTTCTTCTTTTTAATTTTTTAGGAACTTATGGTTATATTATTGTTACTCATGGTCTAGTAAGTCTAAGTTTATGTTTCCACCGGTAGAGCGAGGCTTTCCCAACACAAGTATCATAAGATTACTTTCTGGGAAGCCCCGGCAACTTATATGTAAAACTTACTGTAATAAATGCATTTTTTTTTTTTGCTTGACTGGGTTCGATTCTATGATTCGTAAGTCGTGCCCGTTACTACGGGTTCAAAGCTTCATATATCGGTACACTGATCGAATTCAGGGGCCGATAGTGTTTGCAAATCGATTTAATCTCGATTGCGTATTTGATTCGTTCTGAAACGTGACGTTTCCACCGATTGCAGTATTGTAACAAACATTTTGTGTGTGTTCGCAATCATTTCAATAAACACATTTTAGGAGAGAACCGGGATTTGTTAAACAAAGTCTCTTAATACAAATATGTAGTATTTTTTGAAGCTGGGCTTACGCTGACTGGTCTTGAATTTATTTTTTGGCAATGTATGCTTAGAAAAGGATACGTACAATGTACATGTTGGTGGAGGGGCCAAGTGGCTTCGTGGGGTTTAATATACCTTCCTTCGATCTGGACTGTAATTTGTAAAAAGAAAAATGGCGTCACTGTCGCGCTGTAAACTCTTAACCTAGGAATGGGTTATGGAATATCATGCACCTTACCTCTCTTCACGGGCTGTTCCGTCGTCTCGTAGGAGTTCGATCAGTCCACTCTGTCTTCGACGGTTCTTCACCCTCGCAGTTCGGCACAAGCTCAACAAAAACACACGTGGTTATCGAGTTCCCGCTAACAGCTTCGGTTTCTTTTCTTGAAGCCACAAAGACACGCCTCCAATTGAGCGGTTGGGTACAACTTATAATCGTATGATTATATCGTTCAGCGATAAATTCACACAGCAAAACTATGTGATTGCGGGCGTTGAAAACAGCGGGCGAGCGACATTTACGTTCCTCCACGGGAGGACTCGCGTTAGCGGATTTGCGGATAGGATCACACCGCAGAGCGGTGCGAAACGCGGTGCGCGCGGTGCGTGGTGCGAAACGCGGGTGCATGACGTGATGTAGGTTACGGGTACAAGGATTAGCTAAGAGATACTGCGCGACAGCTCCATTCATAAACGCCAATAGATGGCGCCAACATGTTGGTATCATTACAGACACACATTACAGCCTGTGTTCATTTCCAAAACAGCAATTTCATAAATATAAGCTAATCATTATCTAACTTTTTAGGTTTCAAAAACCGGATACTTTTCTACTGAAGCTACTACCATTGTCTGTCACCAACCTTTTTTATTTATATTTTTGTTCGTGGCAAGTGAAGCCGATGTCGACTTTTCTGCCAATATGAAAAGTGGATCGGATGAGCAAGAGTGAACATAAAAAAAAATAAAAAAAAAACCAAATAACTACAAAAAATTACGATGCTAAATTATGACCTTTTTATATCTTGTGAGCCTAGTAGAGGAATCAAACAAACAAAAAGATAAAAATACATAATATCATCATCATCATCTCAGCGTTAATCCCAGTCGCTTCCGCAGCTTTTCAGCTTTGGAGTCTGGGGTCCGCTTTACCAGTATAACTGCTGATTTTGGCTACACTTCCCGGCTTTTGGCTCCAACAACCCGTAACGACCGCCATCAGATGTTCGTATGGCAACCGGAACCAACGGCTTAACGTGCTTTCTGAGGCACTACCAGACCAGTGCAAATGCATATTCTCGCACACAATTATTTGCACTGCGCGGGAATTGAACCCGCGCTTCCTTGCGCAGCGGCCGCGTTCGCTACCACTACGCGACGGAAGCTGTGAATCTACATTACTATATAAGTACTTACGTTATTGGTGCCATAATCGATAAATCACTATAGGTATTATGCTATAGGTACAGCGAAATGTCATCAATTTTATCAAACGCAACCACACAATGCGGTGAATGTGGGTTCGAATGTAGGTCTATCGTGCGACCGTCTCATTATCTAGATTTGTCAGTATTTTTGGGCAGCTTGGTTTGTGGATAGACAGGTATCAGAACGTCTTTATTTATTTATTAGGGATAAACAGTAACAATATTGAGTATAAACATAAATAAAGTGAATAAGCTCTTAATAAATTAACGCGCTTTACCATCAACGATTGCATCATTGCTTACCATCAGGCGGAATCGCAGACAAAATATTTTTTTTAAATATACTTCCTACAACATTTTCCATAGATTACTTTAATGTTGTTAACACCACTACGATCCGGACGAAGCGTTTCGCCTCCTCCTTTATACCGCAAACATCGAGGGACTGGAACAACTTGCCGGCGGCGGTGTTTCCATCACACTACAATTTAAGTGTCTTCAAGGCTAGAGTGAATAAACTAGTGCGCTTTACCACCAACGATTGCGTCACTGCTTACCATCAGGCGGGATTGCGGACAAGCGCTAGTGTATAATTTTTAATAAAACAAAAAAAAATATCTTTCTTTTTTTCAAGATGCGATTCAACCTCAACTCTTGATCTTGTCTTGTTCTTGCCTCTGTGGAATAGATACCACAATTTTGCCAATAACACGTGTATCAAATTATAAAAATTCTTTGAAAATTTTGTTTCACAATAATGGCGGATATCGCCAAAGACAGTTGAAAAAGACGGCCGCGTGAACCGTCTATAAGGTTTAAGGCAAAGGCATGCTGTGGCCACCATGCTGCGATATTTCAATATTCTTTATGAATTATTCACTGAATGCACTTTTTACTACATAAATCACGCGTTTTATTTAGTAAACGACACTATAAATAATTTTAAAAGTCCAATGAAGAATTCGGGTGCACTCGTCTTAGCTTTCCCGTCAAAAAAAATCTACTGTAATGTACCTATAAAATAAAAACAAGCTGTTAGCAAACGTCAACTGTGGCAGGTCAAACCTCAATATAAAAAAACCAGTTAATAGAAAAAATAAAGTAGAATATGCAATAAGTTGTTCTTAATTTTATAGCGTACCAGCGACCCAGCGATAGTGAATGCCGCTCGGCCGCCCGGTCGGTACCGCTGCAAACGCTATACCCCGCAATTTTTAAATCTGTAATATCAACAAAAAAGAATCATTTAAATCATAATATGCTGTAAAGGCCCATATATGTCTATATTACATCACAAAGTATATAAGGTATTTAATTGGATAAGGATTAATGCAGTATTGATTAAACTCGCTTTGAAAATTAGCCTGTATTTGTTTTTTTTTTTTAATTTTTTTTTATATATTACAAACTAGCGCTTGACCGCAATCCTGCCTGATGGTAAGCAGTGACGCAATCGTTGATGGTAAAGCGCACTAGTTTATTAAGAGCCTATTCACTCTAGCCTTGAAGACACTCAAATTGTAGTCCGACGGAAACACCGCCGCTGGCAAACTATTCCAGTCCCTCGATGTACGCGGTATAAAGGAGGAGGCGAAGCGCTTCGTCCGGATCGTAGTGGTGTTAACAACGTAAGGGTGGAAACCAGCCGTACGACGGGTCGTCCGCTGGTGGAACGGAGATGGGAGAATTAAATCATGCAATTCCATCGCACACTCCCCGAAATGCATCCTATAGAACACCGAAAGGCTGGCTACTCTACGCCTGTGCTCTAGGCTTTGGAGACTGACTCGAGTTAGATCAGGGTCACCAATCAGCCTCTTTGCACGTCTCTCCACTGAATCCAAAGTGGCCAGCTGACACTTGGCAGCACCAGCCCAAATGTGGCTGCAGTACTCCACACACGAACGGACCTGTGCTTTGTCGATTGTGCTGTGTGTTGTGATTTGTCGTAAAAAGTAAATTTAAAAAAATGTTACTGTGGGATATCCATAAGAGATCGACATACATATACTATCGCAGACTTTTCTGTAGACCTTCTCAATGTGTACAATATTTAGTACATCATTTGATAAATCTCATAGGATTCATTAGGTCCTGCGTTTCATTGCAAACGCGGAAATAATGAAATTATTTAATGGATGTTATTATACATATAAACCTTCTTGAACCACTCTATCTTTACAAAAACAGCATCAAAACCCATTACGTAGTTTTGAAGATTTAATCATACATAGGGACATAGAGAAAGTGACTTTTTTAATAATTTTAAACTAGCGCATGACCGCAATCCTGCCTGATGGTAAGCAGTGATGCAATCGTTGATGGTAAAGCGCGCTCGTTTATTAAGCCTATTCACTTAAAAAACTTAGTGAATAAAAAGGCAGACTGCAGTTGAGTGAGATGAAGCTATGTTAAACCCAACATCACTACCAAAGATGCTGCGCCAGAAGGAGATTGATCTAAAGATTCTCCACGACCAAACCGATACCACAACATTTGGTGCATCATACCCAGCACACATTGCACCAGAACTGCTCAGACTCTTCCTCCATACGGCTTCACCAGACATCATGCCGGATGCTGGATCACGACCAATCGCTTGGCGGCAAGACTTTGTCTGGTGGGTGGTAACTTCTGCCGGCAGCCGATACTATAGCCTACCACCGAGAAGAATTTGTTTTATACTATATACTAATAAAAAATACAAACATTAATTCTTTTATAAAAGATACGTTTAGATTTAGGTTATAAAATACAAGATGACACCAAGCCTTACACAACGAAGCAGGCCAAAGCACTTTCAACTACGTGGATCAGATCTGACGGAATTCAACATTTTGTATACATTTTATGCGCGATACAAAGATCTTCGCTCTACCAAAGGAAATAGCTACAAGTTTAACATATATTTCTATGAAAGGAACATAAAATATTGAGTATAATGTTATGCTGAACATTTTATATACAAAAAATCCATTCGTAGATTTTTATTGGCGCCCAACTGGGCCTTTCATATTTAGTATACCTACCGACAGTTAAAATATATAAATAATAAATTGAGAATAAAATTAAATGAGCGTTTTGTTTTATGTTTTAGCATTTATATTTTACTAGCTGCGCCTCGTGGTTTCATCCGCGTAGTGTTCGATATGTTTTTTTTTGTGCCCTGCTCCTATTGGTCGCAGCGTGATGTAATATAAGCCTGCAGCCTTCCTGAATTAATGAGCTATCCGACACAAAAAGATTTCTTCAAATCGGACCCGTAGTTCCTGAGATTAGTGCGTTCAAACAACCATACAAGAATATAGTGTTACGGGCTAGGGGTACTTAAACGCCGGTTAAGGGTTACGAAGTTTATTGGCAACGAAGGTACAGTCGATTGTAGGCAATGACAAGTAGAATGTCGCTGACGTTGCACCGAAGTCTTCCCTTATGTCCACGAAGTCCGTGTCGTAAACACACAATAACTCTACAGATGTTACTTTACTTAGTACTCACAGTTCTCGTTACAGTTGTCGCAGTAGGTATTCTCAAAGATCGCTTCTTAACTGTCGCTGTTTTCGTATCGCTAGTCGAGTGTAGACTGACTCTGCGTCGGCGTCGCGGCGCATATATATAGGCCAGCTGATCGAACATTCCAGAATCCTCTAGGCGTAATAATAATACTGCATAACTTCGAGGTCACCGGCCAAGTAAGTACCTACGGTAATTCCCGGAAACGGGTTTCTGGAAATTTCGATGTCGACACTTTGTTGACCAAACTGTTGAGACCTGTACCATTCGATAGGACATCCTAAGTCTAGTAATGCGTTTTTACATTGGGCCTGGAAAATGTCTAGATCTGGAGAAATAGGACTTAAAAATGACACACTGCATGTCACGCGATATTGAACCTTATGCCATCGACATAAGGTCCATTCGTAACATTGCCCCCTTCTTAGTCATGCTCGTCCCGGGCATGATTTGATCCATAATAGCGAGCCAGGCGGTCTACGTGTACGATCTTCAGCTTCCCTCTAGGCCCTTTCTTAATCCTGTAGGTGACATCGTTTATTCTGGTTACTATCGTGTACGGACCCTCCCATTTGGCTTGAAATTTCGGACTCTTTCCTTTTCTCCTTATGGGATTATGTAACCATGCCAAAGTTCCCTCTTCAAATCCGGGCACGTTAGCTTTGCGGTCGTATCGGATCTTCATTTTCTCACTGGTTTTCCGACCATTCTCTCTCACTAGCTCATGTATTCCATCTAATTTACGCCGCAGGTCGGCCACATAGTCGACGGCTAGGGTAGGAGTATCGGGAGGTGTTCCGGTTAGTGCATCTATGGGTAGTCTAATTTCTCGGCCGAAGTTAACTTTCGCCGGTGTGCAATTTGTGCTATCATGTGTTGCAGAGCGGTATGACATTGGTCCCAATCCCTCTGGTGTTCTTGCACTACTTTGGCCAAATGATTCTCAAGCGTCTGGTTGAATCTTTCGACAATTCCATCTGACTGAGGGTGATATGGTGTTGTACGGGTTTTATAGATCCCGAGTAGTTGGCAAACCTCTTGGAACAGTGAAGACTCGAAATTTCTACCCTGATCAGAGTGTAACTCCAAAGGAACGCCAAATCGACAGAACACCTCGTGAACTAGCTATTTGGCGACTGTATGAGCTTCTTGGTTAGGTACTGCAAAAGCTTCTGGCCATTTGCTGAAATAGTCTTGTATGACGATGATATACCTATTCCCTTCTTCAGTAACAGGGAATGGCCCAGCTATATCGACAGCAACTCTTTCCCAAGGTGCACCAACATTATACACTTTCAGCCGACCTCTGGCTCTCGTTTGCGGTCACTTTATTGAGGAGCAAGCTACACATTTTCTACACCAGTCCTCAACGTCTTCGCGGCAATGCACCCAATACAATCTTTTTCTCACCTTCTCCAGGGTTTTCTTTACTCCTAGATGTCCTCCGGATACTCCGTCGTGCACCTGTCGTAGCACTGACGCGACCTTATCACAGGGGACAACTATCTGTAAGGTAACCTCCTGTCCACTGGGTGATTCCCATTTCCTCTTGAGAACTCCATTATCAATTATCAGGCTGTCCCATTGAGCCCAGTAACTTTTTGCTGTTGGGCTAAGCGCTGATATTTCACTCCAAGTGGGCCTTTGGCCACGTTCCTTCCATTCGATTACTGTCTTCAAGTCACTATCTTCCTTCTGTGCATCTTCCAATGATTGATTATCCCAGTCTTCATCCAAAGCGTTCACCTGGATAATCCGTACGTTCTCTTCCTGTTTGTCACAATGTCGGCCCTTACTTCCTGAAGGGACCTGGCGACGGCGGTCCTTTTGTCTTGCCTTTTTCTCGAGGCGCTTCTTCTTACGGGCCTCGTCCTCGACTTCCTTGTCCCGGCTTCCGTCTGCCTCAGTCCACGACCTTCCGCGCGACCGCTCGCGCTCGTGTTCTCGCTTGCCGGAACGTTCGCGTTCCTGGTCTCGGTCTCGCTCCCGGTCCTTGACGCGTTCCCGCTCTCGTTCAGCGGGTCGCTCGCGGTGCCCGCTCCGATCGCTCCGCTCACGCCACTTGACTCGCTCGCACGGGCGCTCGGGCTCGACCTTCGCATCGCGCTTGCGCCACGCCATCACCGCGGCCTCCTCACGTGACCAAGAAGTTCTTCTTCCCTTAGCCTTCCTGGGACAATCAATTCGAATGTGCCCCTTTTCGCCACACTCATAGCAAGTTGGTCCTCGTCGGGCTTTCATTTGTGCGGTCACTTCTCGAATACGGTCGTGTTGTGGGCCATCCTGACGTACAGTTTCCACCTCCAGAGCATGCGTCAAAGCTGCCTTCAGGGTCTGATGGTGACCCAGACGTATTGCAGCCCTGACTTCTGCATCTCGAATCCCATCGGTAAATAATCGTAGACTTACTAGTCTCAACACAACAACAACAACAACACCGGGATTGATTGGCGCTACTGCGCCAATCAATCCCGGTGTTGATGCATACGCCTTCCGAACCATACGTTCTATTTCCGTGGCCCATTGTTGCAAACCCTCGCTGCTCTTCTGTGTGCGTTCGCGGAGTTGAGCCCTGTAGACATGTTCCAGGTGTTTCTCTCCATATCTAATCTCCAACGTTTCTAACAGACAGGCTAGGGTATTGCAATCGCCGGAAATATTCTCGAGGATTCGTACGGCATCACCACGCAAAGCAAGCATAAGGGCCGTTAGAGCTTGATCGTCGTCCCAGTTGTTGCCTTTTGCGACCTTTTCGAACTGTAGACGGAAGGCCACCCATGACGTTGTTCCGTCAAAATGAGGTACCTTGAAAGTCGGCAAAGCACTGGGTACCGGTACCACACCTTTAATAACTCCTTTTTGTACCTTCTCATGCAAAAATTCTACTTCCTTCCCAAACTCCATGATGGTATTGTCTAGTTTATCGAAACGCGCATCATGTTTGTCTATACGAGCGTCTTGCTGGTATATGCGCGTATCTTGCTGGTCCATACGGGCATCTTGTTTTGCTGTTTTTATTTTAAGTTCGTTGACCTCTTCTTTGGTTTTTTTTCATTTTTCATTTAATTCTAATACCAGTTGCTGGGATTCCTTTATTTGTGCCTGGGTTACCGCCTGAGATTGTTGTATTTGTGCTTGGATTTCTGCCTGGGATTTTGCCTGAGATTGTTGTATTTGTGCCTGGATTTCTGCCTGGGATTTTGCCTGAGATTGTTGTATTTGTGCCTGGATTTCTGCCTGGGATTTTGCCTGGGATTCTGCCATACTTTTTATTTGCAACGTCAAATGGGCCAGCAACGCCGATAAATCGCATCCACTGCTTCCGGGAATAGTAGTGGTAGTAGGCGCACTAATAGGTGTTACGACGGCCGTTTCTGTTTCGGGTGCAGGGACACCAAGCGATTCTTCCTCTTGACGCGCCAAATCCATCGCTGCTTGTCGTCGCGTACGAACTCTTTCGTCTTCCCTTGGCGTGATCGGCATGCCGCTTCTGACACCAATTGTTACGGGCTAGGTGTACTTAAACGCCGGTTAAGGGTTACGAAGTTTATTGGCAACGAAGGTACAGTCGATTGTAGGCAATGACAAGTAGAATGTAGCTGATGTCGCACCGAAGTCTTCCCTTATGTCCACGAAGTCCGTGTTGTAAACACACAATAACTCTACAGATGTTACTTCACGTAGTACTCACAGTTCTCGTTACAGTTGTCGCAGTAGGTATTCTCAAAGATCGCTTCTTAACTGTCGCTGTTTTCGTATCGCTAGTCGAGTGTAGACTGACTCTGCGTCGGCGTCGCGGTGCTTTATATAGGCCAGCTGATCGAACATTCCAGAATCCTCTAGGCGTAATAATAATACTGCATAACTTCGAGGTCACCGGCCAAGTAAGTACCTACGGTAATTCCCGGAAACGGGTTTCTAGAAATTTCGATGTCGACACTTTGTTGACAAAACTGTTGAGACCTGTACCGTTCGATAGGCCATCCTAAGTCTAGTAATGCGTTTTTACATTGTGCCTGGAAAATGTCTAGATCTGGAGAAATAGGACTTAAAACTGACACACTGCATGTCACGCGATATTAAACCTTATGCCATCGACATAAGGTCCATTCGTAACAATAGATTATAAAATGAAATGAGCATTTAATTTTATAAGTCCCATTAATACAGAAATACAGCCTGACACTTAATTTGAGCATGCAAATAACCGGAACTAAATTAATTACATCAACGACCCTTATACCAATAAAAACCTATTTTCCGTCATCCATTAATTATGGAAATAGTTACAAAATACTCTCTGTGAGAGGGAGTATGTTACCAAACGGATCCAGAGCGGGTTAGTACTTGATTATTTATTAGTAATGTTCACTTTTGTAAAAAAAAAAAACTAATAAATTAGAACAATATTATTTATTTCAAGGAAAATAAACATAGGGATGAAAGTAAAATGGCTTTAAATTAATTATTACCAGGAATAGGGAATATCTAAATATGTGTGAGAAGTGTCTTAATAGTCCATACTAATATTATAAATGCGAAAGTATATCTGTCTGTCTGTCCGGCTTTCACGCCAAAACTATTGAACGGATTGTAATGAAATTTGGTACACAGATAGTCTAGAGCCTGAGAAAGGACATAGGCTATATAACATCCCGCTATGACCAACAGGAGCAGAGCAATAACAAAAAATGTTGCAAAAACGGGAGCTAACGCGTACTACATATTGCTCTCATAATTTTAACAGGCGCTTATATTATATCAACTGAGGTCCACGCGGACGGAGTCGCGGGCAACAGCTAGGTTTACATAAATTATGTCGAATATTTACGTGCCTGCAAAAGTATAAAATTCCACAACTGTCTAGAAAAAGACCACTAACCACCACCAACCACTAAGATAACTAACCAAACCTATGTGATAAGAGAACTGATATAACTTAGTAGTATAAATATTCGAGTAAATGGGCAAATGTAGGCCACATTAATCCGTTTCTCACCACACCAGCAAAGAGCAACAAATCTGAGCGCCTGCTAATTTTACAAACTCCTCTAGACGTGTTATACCCACGTATTGCTCGTCTCAATTTAGCAGGCGCTCAACACTTAATAGCACGACGCCGGCGCGCTGCCAAATAATTTAATAACAGCTTAAGAGAAGCTTGATACACAGCATTTGGTAATGTCCGTTCAGAAAATTGTACTTCAAAATCTTTCTTAAGTACCTATTGATAATTTTCTTTAATATTACTGTTCAGTTTTACAGCCTTGTCAGCTTTTTTTTGAGCTGTAGTGAACGTGGTCGCTGTGCAAGGAGGCGCGGGTTCGATCTCCGCGCAGTGCAAATATTTGTATGCATGAATATGAATATTTGCACCGGTCATGCCTCGGAAAGCACGTTAAGCCGTTGGTCCCGGTTGCCATACGACCATGGGGGACCACGGGGGAGAGGTGGAGAAAGGTAAATAGTTACTTCATTACATTGTATTACAGATACGCCCCATTTTCTAAAAATATGTAGGTAAGTACATCAGAAAAGTATTACAAAAAAGCCTTACCTTCCTCGGAGTCTATCCGACCGGAATCAAAAATACAAACAGAACTGTAAGGTCCGTATTCCAGAACGTCACTCAAAACTCAAGCTCTACTTAAGTCTCGTTTCAAGCCATTTGATTGGTTGAAACTAGTTTTAAGTAATGTTTAAACAGAGATGCTGAATGCTTGAGTTTCCTTCTGGAATACGGACCTAAGAATATACTATGTATGACGGAGCGTGACTGGTTAATTTTGAATGTTGTGATCTGTTTTATCATATCGGTATCAATTGACCGTAAATTACTCTACTGTTTTTTGAAGTCGATTAATCGGTCGATAATCGGATAAATTATGATTTTTGTTAAGAGCGGGTAACACCATGGAGCGAATGGTAACACCGACTGGAGTTGCGTTTAGCATAGCGATCGACCGTTAGCGCGGGCATTCTTTGCTCAAGCTTCGGTCGAGTGGGTTGGTCATACTCAAACTCAGTGGCTCTTATCTTTTTTAATCTGAGATCATCACTATAATCCCTTAATAATAAAGTGATCTAATTGTCTCTACAGTTAAAAATCATCATCATCAACCTTTTATCGTCCACTGCTGGGTACAGGTCTCCTCTCATACAGAGAAGGATTGAGCGTAATCACCACGCTTGCTCAATGCGGGTTGGCGATTTCAGACTTAAAGTCCAGGTTTCCTCAGGATGTTTTCCTTCACCTTCAGTCATTGGTGTCCAAGATATAAGTATTTAGAAAGTACATATAACTTTAGAAAAGTTACATTGGTACTTTCCTGACATGGAATCGAACCCGCGCACTCATACTTGTGAGGCTGGTATTTTAACCACAAGGCCACCACGACTTCACTGTCTTTAGTTAGTTAAAAATAATAAGAATCAAACATCACACTATAGTTATTGTTCAATGTTTTCTCGAAATTCCGCCCACGATGGATGCTCATGCGGATGAGAAGACACCTCAACTATCTGGAACTTCGGCCCCGCCTTCCTGACGGTCTTCGCCGTCATGTATATTTATGTACATAACATAATCAGACTATAATGTTCCCACTCGTGGGACAGCCTCCGTGGCGTAGCGGTAGCGAACGCGACCGTTGCGCAAGGAGGCGCGGGTTCGATCCCCGCAGAGTGCAAATATTTGTATGCATAACTATGAATATTTGCACTGGTCTGGTCGTGCCTCGGAAAGCACGTTAAGCCGTTGGTCCCGGTTGCCATACGAACATCTAATGGCAGTCGTTACGGGTTGTTGGAGGCCTCAAAAGTCCAACCATTGTTTTAACTGCAATGCTTCGATATCGCCTTCGGGTTGTGGAGGTCAGACGGCAGTCGCTTCACGGAAAATATCGAAGTTTAGCCAAAATCAGCAGTTAGACTGGTAAAGCGGACCTCAGACTCCAAAGCTTCGGATGCGACTGGGATTAACGCTCAGATGATGATGATGATGACTCGTGGGACACAAGCCTCCTCGGAGCGTGAGTGGGCCCTATTCTACCACGTCTACCCAGGGATGGTTGGTAGATGTCACATGTCTTCAAAGTTTTTGCCTCTAGGACATGCCGGTTTCCTCACAGTGTTGTCCTTTACCGTTTTGAGAGCAGTGATGATGAAAATTTATGGTAATTAATGCAAATTTTTTATTTTAAGTACGTACATTAAAGTCGCGGCTTGGAATCAAAATATTCCTGTCTTCAATGAAAATAAGGAGAAAACACCAGTTCTCCGCATTGAGCCTCGGTTAGTTGATTCTTGAGGCAAGTACCAATGACTGATTAAAAAAGGTGAAGGAAAACATCTTGAGGAAACCTGGACTTTAAAGTCTGAAATCGCCAACCTGCATTGAGCAAGCGTGGTGATTACGCTCAATCCTTCTCTGTATGAGAGGAGACCTGTTTCTACCAGTGGGACGATAAAACAGGTTGATGATGATAATGAAAGCGCCTGATGGAGTTCCAACCTACGAACTTGTAAGTCGCGGCTAGGTCACCGTTGCTCTCCCATATGTATGTTTTATGACTAATAAAAAGAAAAACATATACTCGTCAAAAAAGACCCGCCCTTGTCGCCGCTCGAAACATACTTGCCTGTGTTACAGACTTTACTGTTACTAAAAGCATTTTTATTGTAAAACAAAATTATATTTTCCGTCTGAAAACTAAAGAGTACGGGAAAAATGAACCCAATGATTTGAGAAATAAGGTCGGTCTGCTTTAATTTCGTTAGAAGAGCTAGATGGTAGATTGACTCATTATTTTTTGTGGTCTCTCTCATTCGCACTAATGAGATTTCGCGATATCGCTCCTTTAGGTTCGCTGGCCATCGGACTAACTATGATTACGGAGCTTTTGTAGCCTGTGTTTTTTAGTCTGAATTAGGAGTTCGCTCATATTGTTTTTTGCACAACGCAGTAGGAAAATTGTAGTGAAAACTATGCTGGAAATTAGCTCCAATGCAAGTACACGAAATTGAAAATTGGCTAGTGTTGACCACCCACCAGACAAAGTCTTGCCGCCAAGCGTTTCGTCGTGTTCCGTCATGATGTCTGGTGAAGCCGTAAAGAGGATGGATCTGAGCAGTTGTATTGCGATGTGTGCCGGGTACGCCACATGTTGTTGTGTCGGGAGTTTGGTCGTGGAGGGTCTCCAGATCAATCTTTCTCTGGAGCAGCATCGTTGGTCGTGTTGTTGGGTTTAACATTGCATCACCTCGCTCAACTACCGTCTATTCCTACTGCACTCAGTTTTTTTTTGAGTGATTAGTCTCTTATTAAACTAGCGCGTTTTACCATCAACGATTGCATCACTGCTTACCATCAGGTGGGATTACGGCCAAGCGCTAGTATATAATAATAAAAAAAAACTTATTGGTGTTTGTGGCTGCACACACAAAAAATATTGGTTTTGATTAAAATACGACTTTAACTGAGAGCTGAAACAAAATTTTCGATGGTGATAACCTACCCATGTCCTCTTACTTACTTATCATCATCTCAGCGTTAATCCCAGTCGCATCCGAAGCTTTTTTTTTTTAGTCTGGGGTCCGCTTTACCAGTCCAACTGCTGATTTTGGTTAAACTTCAATATTTTCTGTGAAACGACAGCCGTCTGACTTCCACAACCAGAAGGCGATATCGAAGCATTGCAGTTAGATTAATTATTGGACATTTGAGGGCTCAAACAACCTGTAACGACTACCACTAGATGTTCGTATGGCAACCGGGACCAACGGCTTAACGTGCTTTCCGAGGCACGAAGTGTCCTCTTACTTACTACTTAGCCCAAAAAGAGACAGTCAAGCAGGCGCGTGCGCTCTATAGAGGCAGATAAGCGCTGCATACCCTAATAATCTTCATATATAAGCACAGAGATTTGGGTAGTGTATATATGCATACCCTCCACAAAATCTCTGTGCACGCCCCTGAGTTTGAGTCGGACTCAACCACAATGGCTGAGGTAGGTACGGACAGCGTCAGTAAGTGCTGTTTTCAAAACGTGACATTATGAAGAGTTAGTCGCGCCTACTGACGCTATACATGTACAACGCATTTTTTTCTTTATACGAAACCTGAATACAGTTTGTCCAGAATAAGCAACTGAATCGATTCCAATCATTTTTACACCACGTTGTATTTTATCAGTTAGGGCTGAATTTACGAGTACAGTACTTAATAATATATACCTATACTTGGCCATTAGGATAGTCCAAAGCCTGCAAATGTGATGGAAAATATTATCACTAGTTACAAACAAACAGAAATTATCATCAACTAGCTGTTGCCCGCGACTCCGTCCGCGTGTTGATATAAAATAAGCGCCTGTTAAAATAATAGGAGCAATATGTAAGTCCGCGTTAGCTCCCGTTTTCGCAACATTTTTTGTTCCTGCTCTGCTCCTATTGGTCATATTGGGATGTTATATAGCCTATGTCCTTTCTCAGGCTCTAGACTATCTGTGTACCAAATTTCATTACAATCGTTTCAGTAGTTTTGGCGTGAAAGCCGGACAGACAGACAGACAGAGATACTTTCGCATTTATAATATTAGTATGGATAAACGCCGACGAAAGAAGACAACGCCACACTGCTGCAGGCGCGGACGGGCACGAGGCGCGTTGACCATATTTTTGTTGGGACAAGCAGGTAAGATTGTTATCTTACCTGCTTGTGCTCATAACTTTGTGATTTTTCATTATATATTTTTGAATTTTTTTACTTATACTCTTTACTTAAAAAGGACTTGTTTCGGGTTTCGCTTATATAAAAAAAAACGCTGTATACTTAATTTTACACCAAAAAAGAAAACATAACAAAAACAGATTATTTCTACAAAATATACAAAGGCAGGCCTTTTCGCTTTCTGAGGTCTCTTCAAGACAACCTTGGAATTTATTTTATTTGTTGTTAAAGCGTACGCGGACCGGTCGTCGTGGAGATCCTTGGTGGTGGCATTGCATGTATTTTGGCTGAAATAGTGATGATGAAACATTATTTCGTTTATTATTCACTGAGCTGTGGCTACATAGACGACTGTTTTGCTATTTATGTTTACATGTCCAAGTTCATATTATTTATTTCATAATAAAACACATTTGTGTTGAGATATTTGCATCAGATATACAAAAAGAAGCAGAACATAAATATTAAAATTTAAGCAATGTAAAATTTTAAAAATGACCAGATTAATCTTAAAGTGAAGTGGGGCTGACTGATCGGGCGTTCTTGATGCTGATTTGTTGATCATGGGAGAACGTGCCGTCTGATTGGCCCGTGGACAGGGCCCGCGCCTTCGGTCCACGTGCAAGGCGGTTAGATATTGTCCGCGCACTTTGTCCGGCGCACAATGGGTTAACAGAATCGCGTTGTCCGCGGCGTTTTCTCCAACGCACAATGGGTTAACTAACAGATGTGCAAGGCGGTTCGATATGGTCCGCGGCGCTTTCTCCCGCACACAATGGTCAGGACCCATGCGCTTTGTCTTACATACGCGCTTTGTCTTCCAAGATCCTTGTGTGACACTGGTATGATTTATGTGCACCCTTTCGCGGAAAGTCATCAATCGTTGGGACGTCAATAGTTGGGCAATCCTTTGTGTTATTGTTGTATTGTAGCGACTGCGACCATTGCTACAGTCCTTACTTAAAATTAGTTTAGTTTGTGAACAATGGAAAAAAAGATGAGAATAGTTGAATTGTGGGTCCATCCATGGAATATAAAATGATGATGTAAGGGAACAGCAGCCTCCGTGGCGTAGCGGTAGCGAACGCGACCGCTGCGCAAGGAGGCGCGGGTTCGATCCCCGCACAGCGCAAATATTTGTGTGCATGAATATGAATGTTTGCACCGGTCTGGTCCTGCCTCGGAAAGCACGTTAAGCCGTTGGTCCCGGTTGCCATACGAAAATCTAGTGGCAGTCGTTGGAGCCCTCAAAAAGTCTAACAATTGGTTTAACTGCAATGCTTAGATATCGCCTTCGGGTTGTGGAGGTCAGACAGCAGTCGCTTCACGGAAAATATCGAAGTTTAGCCAAAATCAGCAGTTAGACTGGTAAAGCGGACCTCAGACTCCAAAGCTTCGGATGCGACTGGGATTAACGCTCAGATGATGATGATGATGACTCGTGGGACACAAGCCTCCTCGGAGAGTGAGTGGGCCCTATTCTACCACGTCTACCCAGGGATGGTTGGTAGATGTCACATGTCTTCAAAGTTTTTGCCTCTAGGACATGCCGGTTTCCTCACAGTGTTGTCCTTTACCGTTTTGAGAGCAGTGATGATGAAATAGTTTACATAAAGTAATGCGCCTGATGGGGTTTGAACCTACAACTTGAAAGTCGCGGCCGAAGAATCATTATTATCTTGTGGTCATGGTGGTCTAGTTGTTAAAACACCAGCTTCTCAAGTATGAGTATGCGGTTTCGACTCCAGGTCAGGGGCAAGTACCAATGACTGATTAAAAAAGGTGAAGGAAAACATCTTGAGGAAACCTGGACTTTAAAGTCTGAAATCGCCAACCTGCATTGAGCAAGCGTGGTGATTACGCTCAATCCTTCTCTGTATGAGAGGAGACCTGTGTCTACCAGTGGGACGATAAAACAGGTTGATGATGATAATGAAAGCGCCTGATGGAGTTCCAACCTACGACTACTGTAAGTCGCGGCTAGGTCACCGTTGCTCTCCCATATGTATGTTTTATGACTAATAAAAAGAAAAACATATACTCGTCAAAAAAGACCCGCCCTTGTCGCCGCTCGAAACATACTTGCCTGTGTTACAGACTTTACTGTTACTAAAAGCATTTTTATTGTAAAACAAAATTATATTTTCCGTCTGAAAACTAAAGAGTACGGAAAAATGAACCCAATGATTTGAGAAATAAGGTCGGTCTGCTTTAATTTCGTTAGAAGAGCTAGATGGTAGATTGACTCATTATTTTTTGTGGTCTCTCTCATTCACACTAATGAGATTTCGCGATATCGCTCCTTTAGGTTCGCTGGCCATCGGACTAACTATGATTACGGAGCTTTTGTAGCCTGTGTTTTTTAGTCTGAATTAGGAGTTCGCTCATATTGTTTTTTGCACAACGCAGTAGGAAAATTGTAGTGAAAACTATGCTGGAAATTAGCTCCAATGCAAGTACACGAAATTGAAAATTGGCTAGTGTTGACCACCCACCAGACAAAGTCTTGCCGCCAAGCGTTTCGTCGTGTTCCGTCATGATGTCTGGTGAAGCCGTAAAGAGGATGGATCTGAGCAGTTGTATTGCGATGTGTGCCGGGTACGCCACATGTTGTTGTGTCGGGAGTTTGGTCGTGGAGGGTCTCCAGATCAATCTTTCTCTGGAGCAGCATCGTTGGTCGTGTTGTTGGGTTTAACATTGCATCACCTCGCTCAACTACCGTCTATTCCTACTGCACTCAGTTTTTTTTTGAGTGATTAGTCTCTTGTTAAAATAGCGCGTTTACCATCAACGATTGCATCAGTGCTTACCATCAGGTGGGATTACGGCCAAGCGCTAGTATATAATAATAAAAAACTTATTGGTGTTTGTGGCTGCACACACAAAAAATATTGGTTTTGATTAAAATACGACTTTAACTGAGAGCTGAAACAAAATTTTCGATGGTGATAACCTACCCATGTCCTCTTACTTACTTATCATCATCTCAGCGTTAATCCCAGTCGCATCCGAAGCTTTTTCAGCATTGAAGTCTGGGGTCCGCTTTACCAGTCCAACTGCTGATTTTGGTTAAACTTCAATATTTTCTGTGAAACGACAGCCGTCTGACTTCCACAACCAGAAGGCGATATCGAAGCATTGCAGTTAGATTAATTATTGGACATTTGAGGGCTCAAACAACCTGTAACGACTACCACTAGATGTTCGTATGGCAACCGGGACCAACGGCTTAACGTGCTTTCCGAGGCACGAAGTGTCCTCTTACTTACTACTTAGCCCAAAAAGAGACAGTCAAGCAGGCGCGTGCGCTCTATAGAGGCAGATAAGCGCTGCATACCCTAATAATCTTCATATATAAGCACAGAGATTTGGGTAGTGTATATATGCATACCCTCCACAAAATCTCTGTGCACGCCCCTGAGTTTGAGTCGGACTCAACCACAATGGCTGAGGTAGGTACGGACAGCGTCAGTAAGTGCTGTTTTCAAAACGTGACATTATGAAGAGTTAGTCGCGCCTACTGACGCTATACATGTACAACGCATTTTTTTCTTTATACGAAACCTGAATACAGTTTGTCCAGAATAAGCAACTGAATCGATTCCAATCATTTTTACACCACGTTGTATTTTATCAGTTAGGGCTGAATTTACGAGTACAGTACTTAATAATATATACCTATACTTGGCCATTAGGATAGTCCAAAGCCTGCAAATGTGATGGAAAATATTATCACTAGTTACAAACAAACAGAAATTATCATCAACTAGCTGTTGCCCGCGACTCCGTCCGCGTGTTGATATAAAATAAGCGCCTGTTAAAATAATAGGAGCAATATGTAAGTCCGCGTTAGCTCCCGTTTTCGCAACATTTTTTGTTCCTGCTCTGCTCCTATTGGTCATATTGGGATGTTATATAGCCTATGTCCTTTCTCAGGCTCTAGACTATCTGTGTACCAAATTTCATTACAATCGTTTCAGTAGTTTTGGCGTGAAAGCCGGACAGACAGACAGACAGAGATACTTTCGCATTTATAATATTAGTATGGATAAACGCCGACGAAAGAAGACAACGCCACACTGCTGCAGGCGCGGACGGGCACGAGGCGCGTTGACCATATTTTTGTTGGGACAAGCAGGTAAGATTGTTATCTTACCTGCTTGTGCTCATAACTTTGTGATTTTTCATTATATATTTTTGAATTTTTTTACTTATACTCTTTACTTAAAAAGGACTTGTTTCGGGTTTCGCTTATATAAAAAAAAACGCTGTATACTTAATTTTACACCAAAAAAGAAAACATAACAAAAACAGATTATTTCTACAAAATATACAAAGGCAGGCCTTTTCGCTTTCTGAGGTCTCTTCAAGACAACCTTGGAATTTATTTTATTTGTTGTTAAAGCGTACGCGGACCGGTCGTCGTGGAGATCCTTGGTGGTGGCATTGCATGTATTTTGGCTGAAATAGTGATGATGAAACATTATTTCACTCACATCACCCTACCCCCACGGACTTACGCGCGGCAACACGTACCCAATGTGAGCTCTTCCATAATAATTCTTTATAGTTGCATAAACCAATTATTGGCTATTATATGGTATACTGTTGTGTAGCCAAGTGCATAAACTATCTAGTGAGCAAATCAGTTAACTTATATCTCAAGTAATCGCGACATAAACTTAGTGTAAAGAATTTTCTGTTGCAAAAATTTTAATTTATGCACGGTGTAGTGTGTGAACATTGAACAAGTAACAGCTGAGCGTCGCGACAAGGACAGCGACAGGCGTTAGCTCGTATTCATTCGGCAAGTACGGAGCGACCGTGGCCCGTTCGGAATAAGTTCGGGTGACGAAGATTTACGAAGACAAGTGCGCGTGCGACTGTGCGACACAAACAAACTATTAAGGTGCGCGGTGACAAGCAACTTAATGTGCATTAAACCTTTCCATTTATTCCATTATTATTCCATTAAATTTTAACCCTTCTGTGAATCATAATATTCTAAAACAATGTCAAATATTCCACGCACACCTCCAAAAACTTCGAGAACACCAATTAAAAACAAGAACCAAATACAAACTCTTTCCGAACCAGATATAAACACCGCCATAGCAAGTAGCGATTACGTGAATACTAGTAGACAAAGTCATAAACGTTTGCGTCAGGATAGCTCGCCTCGCGAAGTGTCACTATCGTCGCCGGACCTCCGCGAACACCAAGCTTCTTGGATAAATGACCAGGAAAAGGGGTTATCCAAGTTTCTAGCGGACCAAGCGGCTATGATGGCGAAAATGGTGTCAGATATTGCTGAAATCAAGACACATAACAGCCAGATAAAAGCATCTAGCGTAGACATTCAAAAGAAAAACGAGGAAATTATTCAATCTATGATTTTTATGAATAAGCAATTCGACGAAATGAAAATAGAATTAGATAACCTGAGGAAAGAGCGCCATGACCAGCAAAAATAAAATCGAAAGTCTAGAACAAAAGATAATTGACTTACAACATAAATCCAGGTCATCTGGGATTGAACTGCGAAACATCCCGGTTGAACAGTTGGAAACCTCTGACAGCCTATTTAAGTCGGTGAAAAATATCGGCGAAGCTGTAGGAGTTCATATAAAACAAGAAGAATTGCGTGATCTATACCGTCTCCCGGCCAAGTCCAACAGCGCCATCTCTCCGCGGCCGATTATTGCTGAGTTCACCACGGTACTCACGCAGCAAAAGTTTTTGACTGCTGTACGTTCGTTCAATTCTGGTAGGAAGAAGGAGGAGAAATTAAACACACTAATTATTGGTGCATCCGCCGAACGCCAACCCGTGTATGTCGCGGAGCAGCTTACAGCCAGTGCAAAGAAGCTATTCTACCAAGCCAGGGAGTTTGCAAAGAATAACTCCTACAAATATTGCTGGACCTCGAACGGTTTAATTTTCTTGCGTAAAAAAGAAGGCGACAATCGTTTAATAATAACCTCAGAAAAAAGTCTCAAAGCACTGACACTTACGCAAAAGTGACTACATTATAAGCTCATTTTGAAAATAATCTCGTGTCCTTGTATGATAGCATTTGTTCCACTTATATGTACCACATTCATTTATTCTTACTTATTCTTTAATCACATAATTGTCGTCTACTTTGGTCTGTTTACATTCCCTACCCATAAAATAAACCCGTGGAACAATTATACCGCATATTGTCACTGTACAATACTTGTATGTACTCCTATTGCAAACATTCCGGGTAAACTGAATCTCCTCAATATTTTGTACATAATTTGTTGCTATGTAAAGTATTCAGTTAATGTTATATATACAACTATTGTACCAAACCTTCCACGTATTCATCACTTATTTTGCGACCACTATTTTCTCAACAAAATATTTAGTTTATCACATTATTTCTGCTCATATTATAGTTTTATTACCTATGTTTTAACTACTCTAATTCACTTATTACATTACCTGGTTGGCTTGCGTAACACAAGAACACATACACTACCACCTACCTACTTATACAGATCTCACTTCATCTTACCTTACCAACACATACAATCACGTCATTTTCCTTACACTACTAAAACCTGTACACAAATATATCTAGCTCACACACACAAACCTAACATTATGCTGAGATATCCTGTCCATGGGGTTTCCTCGTCAATGCAAACAACCGTGCACTTAAACATAACAATATCCCACCTACCGTATCTAACTGATTGTAAACACATTAATAACTTTCCATCATACACAAAATAACATGCACTGCATAGATGCAGTCTCAGTTTCGGAGTCGTCTGCTTGCGACTTAGATAGTTGCATACCAAAAAACATTGTTCTCAGCCAATCGCTCAAAATCCTGAACCAAAATATTAGGAGTATTTCAAAGAATATGCCAGGCCTACATACTATTTTAGCAAGAACTAAAGTAAATTGGGACATAATTACTCTAACAGAATGTTGGCTGCGTAACTCACCTAAAATCCCTGAACTTACAGGCTATGATTGCTTCGCGACCTCGAAGAATCACACTCAAAACGAAGGGGTAGTTGTTTTCGTCCGCAAAGAACTCAAAGCCACTGTAGAGGAACCAACCTTCTCGGATGCAAACTGTATACTTACAAAAATTGACTATAAGACGGTCCTAATATCCATATATCGACCACCAGGCTACAAAGATATTACAAACTTCATAAATTCACTAGACACTTTGTTGGCAAATGTATCATCTTACACTAACATCATCATCACAGGAGACATTAACATAAATATTCATGAGCATTCGCACGACACCAACAAACACACTTACCTTAATCTTCTAGCCTCACACGGACTGTTGACTGCTCACACCCTACCCACGCGGCTAAGTGCCTGTCTCGATCATGTACTATTAAAAACCCAGTTTCCTGCAGTAACCCACATAGCGCACTCAGCACTAACTGATCATGAGACAGTTTTACTCTTCTTAGCAAAACGTGCCACTGGAAAAGTCTTACGTAAAACTGTAGTTAAAATAGATTATGTGCAGTTAGATGCTGATCTTGAAATACTCGATTTTAGTCCAGTATATAATACCCAGGATGTCAATAAAGCAGCCGAGATAATGACTAACCTAATAAATGCAGTAGAGTCAAACTCTAATAAAGTAAGGGTTCCAAATCGCAAAGTTATCATTAAACCATGGATTACGCCCGGTCTACTTAGATGCATGCGGCATAGAGACAATTTGCACAAACAACTTAAAAAGGCACCTACTAACGAGATACTTAAATTAACTTTTACCAGATATCGTAACTACTGCAACGGATTACTCAGAAAAATTAAATCGGACTATGAAAAATCGCAATTATTTAACGCAGGCAAGAACATTAAACAGATATGGACAGTCATAAATGATATAACTAATAGAACCAAAAAGGAAGATTATGTATCTAATCTCCTAACCTTATCTAATACGCCAGAGGCTTCAGTGAACAAAATCAATCAATATTTCGCGGGAGTAGGCAAAGGACTAGCCGAGAAAATTACCACAGCTGTTGAAACCATAGAACCCACTACCACCCAAAGCAACTGTTCGCAATCAATGGGTATGCTTCCTACTGATGAAGATGAAATCACCCAATTATTGACCTCCTTACGCGATAACTGTGCGGTAGGTTATGATGGGATTTCCAGCAATCTCCTCAAAAAACACAGAGCCATAGTTGTACCTCCTCTAACTTATATCTGTAACCTCGCGCTTGCCACCGGTAAATTTCCCAATACGTTTAAAAAGGCAATTATTCATCCAATATATAAAGCGGGGGATAGAAGTCGTGTCTCTAATTACAGGCCTATAGCTGTACTTTCTTCAATGTCAAAAATACTGGAACGGATCTTGAACAAAAGACTAACAAAATATTTAGAAGAAAACCAAATATTGTCACCGTCACAGTATGGATTCCGATCTGGCAAGTCAACATCAGATGCAGTTCACGATCTAACCAATCATGTGGTTATCAACCTGGATGCTGGACAGAAAGTCTTAGGTATATTCCTAGATCTAGCTAAAGCGTTCGACACGATTTCTATCCCCACTCTGATTAAAAAGATGGAACGTATGGGAATAAGAGGTTTGCAACTCAAAATCTTTGAAGACTACTTGACTGAGCGTACACAGAGAGTAAAAGTTGGGGAATTCTTAAGTGATGAGTGCACGCTGACCTACGGCACGCCCCAGGGCAGTGTCTTGGGTCCGACTCTCTTCCTCATCTATATTAACGACCTGTGTATGCTTAGCCTCCCAAGGGGTAAAATTGTAGCATTTGCAGATGACACTGCCCTCTTATTCAGTGCTGGAACCTGGAGGGAAGTTTACACGTATGCTCAATCGGGTTTTAATATGGTATCAAATTGGCTGAAAACTAATATCCTTACTTTAAACTCGGATAAAACAAACTTCGTCAATTTTAGGCTGAAAACTGAGGACAAAAAACGGTTCCCAATACCACACTCTATCGTTGCTCACTATTGCACAACAACATCAGCTAACTTCTGCACTTGTGCATCACTTGCAAATGCTGAAAAAATAAAATACTTGGGAGTCATCATTGACAGCAATCTGCGGTTCCAAGAACACATACATACACTGAGCAGCAGATTGCGCAAGTTAATATACATATTTAAGACGCTTAGACATGTGGCGGACGTTAACCTACTAAAAACTGTTTACTTTGCACTTGTCCAGTCTTTGTTAACTTACTGCATCACGTCTTGGGGTGGGGCCTCAAAAACTATCATGATCGAACTTGAGAGGGCTCAGCGAGCTGTTCTTAAAGTGTCTTATTTCAAGTCTTATCGCTATCCCTCGTCATAATTGTACAAGGAATCGAAAGTTTTAACGGTCCGCCAACTATTTATACTAAATACACTTCTAAAGCAACATTCCTTGTTAACGTATTGTCCTTCGTTGACTCTCCAAAAACGACGCTATAACCCTGTAGGACATCGTCCCCGCTTATCGAAAATCTTTTCTAAGCATTTCTTTTGTCATCTTGGTGGTTTCTTGTATAACAGGGTCAACAGCTCTCATGAAATATACAATTTGACTAAATCTGCTTGCAAGAAGAAATTATCGATCTGGCTACAAGATCTTAATTATGACGACACGGAAAAACTACTCATCAGCCCAGCATGACACATATCTTAGCTTACGCACTCGCATATACCAATGCGCACGCCCTTCTAACCAATCACAGTCACACACACAACCTCACAGATCCTCACATACACACACATACCCCCACACATCCTCACATACACACTCACACCCTCAGACACCTTTATTGCATATATATTTTAATTTTTATTTTTTATTGTTCATTTTGTTTTCAATAGCACAATAATTGATTACTTGTCTGATTCTTAATACCTATTTATGGCTTATTGTATGTAATTAGGGGTGGAGACCTAGTGTCCTGAAATACAAGCATATAGCTTAGCTCAGGCACCAGTCTCTCACAATACGAACATTGTATGCCTTAAATTTGTAGGTTGACCTTCCTCTGTAAAACATGTATTGTGGTGAGAAAATAAATGAATTATTATTATTATTTCGTTTATTATTCACTGAGCTGTGGCTACATAGACGACTGTTTTGCTATTTATGTTTACATGTCCAAGTTCATATTATTTATTTCATAATAAAACACATTTGTGTTGAGATATTTGCATCAGATATACAAAAAGAAGCAGAACATAAATATTAAAATTTAAGCAATGTAAAATTTTAAAAATGACCAGATTAATCTTAAAGTGAAGTGGGGCTGACTGATCGGGCGTTCTTGATGCTGATTTGTTGATCATGGGAGAACGTGCCGTCTGATTGGCCCGTGGACAGGGCCCGCGCCTTCGGTCCACGTGCAAGGCGGTTAGATATTGTCCGCGCACTTTGTCCGGCGCACAATGGGTTAACAGAATCGCGTTGTCCGCGGCGTTTTCTCCAACGCACAATGGGTTAACTAACAGATGTGCAAGGCGGTTCGATATGGTCCGCGGCGCTTTCTCCCGCACACAATGGTCAGGACCCATGCGCTTTGTCTTACATACGCGCTTTGTCTTCCAAGATCCTTGTGTGACACTGGTATGATTTATGTGCACCCTTTCGCGGAAAGTCATCAATCGTTGGGACGTCAATAGTTGGGCAATCCTTTGTGTTATTGTTGTATTGTAGCGACTGCGACCATTGCTACAGTCCTTACTTAAAATTAGTTTAGTTTGTGAACAATGGAAAAAAAGATGAGAATAGTTGAATTGTGGGTCCATCCATGGAATATAAAATGATGATGTAAGGGAACAGCAGCCTCCGTGGCGTAGCGGTAGCGAACGCGACCGCTGCGCAAGGAGGCGCGGGTTCGATCCCCGCACAGCGCAAATATTTGTGTGCATGAATATGAATGTTTGCACCGGTCTGGTCCTGCCTCGGAAAGCACGTTAAGCCGTTGGTCCCGGTTGCCATACGAAAATCTAGTGGCAGTCGTTGGAGCCCTCAAAAAGTCTAACAATTGGTTTAACTGCAATGCTTAGATATCGCCTTCGGGTTGCGGAGGTCAGACGGCAGTCGCTTCACGTAAAATATGTAAGTTTAGCCAAAATCAGCAGTTAGACTGGTAAAGCGGCCCCCAGGCTCCAAAGCTGAAAAAGCTAGGGACGCGACTGGGATTAACGCTGTGATGATGATGATGTGAACAATGGAATCGGCACCATTGAGTATTTTAATTTGACAGAACTAAACTAAAAAGTATCTTCTGTCCTTCTCCTTATAAAATAGAAAGCAAAAGATGCACTGACCTTAAATTTAGTTTAGTTCATGAACAAAAAAATCTACGCCATTATTGTATAACCAAGGGGTCCCATCTAGTACAACAGACTCTCAGTTCTTATCAAAAGATAATAGATGGCAGCATAGGTTGCGGTTTAAAACTTAGCAACGATTTTACACCTCTTACGTGTAGTTTATAGCCTTTTTAATTTTTTTAACAATTTGAATTTACTTATCTAATACTACTCCGTATATTTACACGTATAAATAACGTAATTAAACAAAACGGTGAAATGGGCTCAGTAGGGACAATGATTTTTATTTTACACTCGGGACAATAGATGGCAGTGTACTCAATTAATCCTGTCATAACATATTTTTTTTAGGTTAGGATAATATGTCTTTTAACCATTATATTGCTGTTATCTTCTTTTAGAATGCGTATTTCTCGATGCACGACGCATGGATATACGCATATGACAATGTAGACAAGACTTATATGGCGGTAGTGGCCGGCCGGTCAAGCGCTCCCTGGTGGCCCTCTAGTGATCTCTTTAAGAAACTTTTTTTGCTCGACCGTCTGCCCGAATTGAGCTGGACTCATTTTGTTGTTCACCTTAAGGTATCTGTATGGAGTATTCTGTAATCTGTGGTAAAACTGAAAATGTAAAAACGTTCAGTGCACAGATACCCTAATGAACCTGCCGATGGAAATACCTTTCCGCAACTAATTAACGTGAAACGGTTTTGTTCGTGAATCCAACTTTTTTGCAATTTTCTCATTTATTCAGATTATCTTTACTTTCTACTTTTTCATTAGGCACCTATTTTGAATCAGACGGCCAATTGCAGTAATTAAAACGGCCAATTATAGTAATTAGATGCACCAAATGTTGTTGTGTCGGGAGTTTGGTCGTGGAAGGTCTCCAGATCAATCTCCTTCTGGCGCAGTATCGTTGGTAGTGTTGTTGGGTTTAACATTGCATCACCTCGCTCAACTGCCGTCTTCCTTCCTATTCACTATTTTTTTTAAAGTCAAGCACTATTTTATAAGTACATTTAAAAAAACCTTCAAAATATAAGGTTCGACCGAGATTGGTTTCTCGTTCCCGGCTGAGACCAAGACCGGGAAAGGATAAACTATAAGATAATTTCGTTAAACAATTAGTATTGTTTTTAAACAATACTAATTGTTTAACGAAATTAACTGTTTTAAGAATGCAAGTTACATAACATATTATAACATAAACCAATGGGCATTTTCGCTCTCCAAAGATTGTTGCCACTCATCATAGAATTGTCCAGCTTTGCTAAACAGTTGTTCACTTGCTAAGCTAGTAGGCAGCGCAGATAAAAACTTATTTTCTGGAGGCCTAATCACCTTATAAGGTGAAAAATATACTTAAAAATATTAGTATTTCTTTCCGGTTTTGGCTCTCTAAGAAAGCTACTTCAGTCTCGGTTATTTATATATATAATTACCGAAACAATTTTCTCGGTTGAATTTATAGCCAAGAATGCTGAGACTGAGACCACGCGAGACGAAATCTTGGTCGAGCCTTATCAAAATGTAATCCCAATCTCGTCTCAGCGGCAATCAATACCAAAAAATCATGGAATTTAGGGGGTATTTTGCACAGGTTAAGACAGATCTTACTGCTTTTGCTCCAGATACCAAACAGTTGTATTGCTCAATAGCTTATCAACTAGTTTGAAATCATTAATATATAATACTCGTTTATTTAAAAACCTAGTACTTTCTAAGTATATCTTGGACAGCAATGACTGAAGGTGAAAGAAAACTTCTTGAGAAAACCTGGACTTTATAAGTCTGAAATTGCCAACCCGCATTGAGCAAGCGTGGTGATTATGCTCAATCCTTCTTTGTATGAGAGGAGACCTGTGCCCAGCAGTGGGACAATAAAAGGTTAATGATGATTTAAAAACCTTATTTTTGGAAAAAGGTTTTTTTTATACTCAGTATCAGATTTCTTATCAAATGATACAAAATACATAATGTACAGACGACAGCACATCAAGCTACTACAATCTGTCAGATTCCTTTATTAGATTTTCAACTTTATCGCTAAGCATTAACGCTCAAGGTTGATAGGGAATATTTGAAAGTTTCGGGTAGCTTGCCCTGCTGTACTTCGTACCAGTGAACACGCTTTCAACTGAATTAATTAACCTTGACTGAAATAATATGATATGACTGTAACTCTTTTTACTCAGCGGTAGGCCATAATATTGGGTGCCGGCAGAAGTTACCACCCACCAGACAAAGTCTTGCCGCCAAGCGATTCGTCGTGTTCCGGTATGATGTCTGTTGAAAGCCGTACGGAGGACGGGTCTGAGCAGTTGTGTTGCGATGTGTGCCGGGTACGATGCACCAAATATTGTTGTGTCGAGAGTGTGATCGTGAAGGGTCTTCAGATCAATCTCCCTCTGGCGCAGCATCGTTGGTCGTGTTGTTGGGTTTAACATTGCATCACCTCACGTAACTGCCGACTTTCTTCCCATTCATTCAGTTTTTTTGAGTGAATAGGCTATTAATAAACTATTAATAATCAGGCGAGATTGCAGTTAAGCACTAGTTTATAATTTCTTTTTAATGGTTAAATAATAAAATGGATAATAACCTAAGGAAGAGGCAGCGAGCAATGGGTAGCTCGCCGCCCGGTAAGGACCAGGCCCGGGTCGGCTGCGGGTTGTGTTTCACGCGCGCCTCATAGAGATGTCAGCATATCGTGACGGGGTCCACTAAGACCGATGCCTGGGTTAGGGTTGCGGGTTGGTCAAAAGAGAAACCGTGGCCCTGGCGCACAGACAAGTGAAGAAACTTGGGTGGGTGAAGGTTACCTCACACTCAATGCTTGAACATAATTTTAAGTAAGAATTATGTATACCCACTTTATCCGGATATACGATTATGTTCACCCCGAATGACCATAATTATAATATTCTAAAGAGGAGAACACACTCTGGAATAGTCATGTACATAAACAATATGTAAAGAAAACCCCGTCCGACCCACAAGTGTTAGCGTCAATAAAAGTTAAGTTTTCGTTTATTAACGTGCAACATTCGACGGTGCTCCTACTATTTTATTAATTGGCAACACTCTAAGTGTCCTCATTGGCCGTTGTCTCTGATTGGTTGAAATCAACCAATCACAGATACGCGCCATATTTTATCGAAATAGTGGGAATAGAAAAATTACGAGGTAGAACAGCCCAGCTCATGGCATCATTCGTTTACGCGGAGTCGAAAAGCGAGGAACTTCAAAAATAAGTAGTGTGACCTGAAAACCTAAGGTAATATGTTATATTTCCGTAATTTCTGTAATATGTGTTCTGAGTACTAATGCTCGTACAAATTACTTATGCCACTAAACATAGGCAATACCTTGAAATGTAACGTCGTTGCTAATGTTAACAAGAATCTGTGTAATGATGTGTTTTAATCTGTAATAAATTCTAGTGAGATTGTACAAACCTCTTTTCTTTCAAATCACTTACCTAAAGAGTTGACTATTAACTTTAGTTCTTACACAAGGATAATAAAGGTTAGGTATACACACGACCAAATAAAATATGAAATTTTACATTATCATCATAGTAATAATAGTAATGATTTTTTTCCCGCGAATTAATTGCAATTTTCCCAAAATTTGGTAGTTTTTAAAACAGTGACGATACCATTTTAGACAATATTATATGAGTGATGCGACCACGTGCCGCGTGCCCTGCCCCCCTTCAGCCGCGCATGAATGCCTACCGTGTTGCCTACCGCACATGTATAAAATTACCTCGCTTTTCCGAAATAATATTTATTTATTTAGGGGGTTTTATTTTAAGTTTAGCCCTGCTTTGTAGGCATTAGTAGAATCAGTTATCGATACCTAATAATACCTTCACGGATCGGACAGGGTTTTCTTTACATATTGTATAATGGTTTGCATGTGACACAGCAGTGAAAAAAAACCTTGTCGGGGGCCTACCCACGCTACGTCTTCCGGTGCGTGGTCGCCACTCGAGAACCCGTCGGCCCCATTGGGCATCGGTCCTATGTTGCAATTCTTCGGGCTATGTCGGTTACTCGTTCTTCTGCGGATCTCCTCATTGAGTGACCTTGAATTTTCTTATAAGGCCCAATGTTAGCGACCACGTTTCAGTTCCATAGGTCATCACTGGCAACACACACTGGTCGAAGACTTTGTCTTGAGACACTTCGGTATTTCACTTTAGGTGAAATAATTACTCAATACTTAGGTAAAGTGAGTGTAGAGTGAGATGTATAGTGGTTGAGCGATCGACTGCTGCACTGCGTATCGCAGGTTCGATTCTCGCCCAGAACCAATATTTGCTTGGCATTCAGTTGTTCCTGGTCTGGATGTCTGTATGTGTGGGTTTAAATCTTTGTAAATGCACCCACGATACAGGAGAAAAGACAACACGAACCTCTAGATCCGCAACAATATCTTGCAGGTCATATACAGCAGCACAGGTTCTACCTAGTTCAGGCAAATTATCATCATCATCAACCTTTTATCGTCCCACTGCTGGGTACAGGTCTCCTCGCTTGCTCAATGCGGGTTGACGATTTCAGACATATAAGTCCAGGTTTCCTCAAGATGTTTTCCTTCACCTTCAGTACAAAAAAAAAAAATTAAACATTAGTACTATTACTGTAAATTCAACACTGTAAACTGTAACACTCACCACTCATCACCACCAGTCACCATTCATCACTGTAACTGTTCATTACTGTAAATTATACATCAGTACTGTTTAGAATTAAGCAAAATGTTATGTTAAAAAACTGTACAAAGCTGAAAAATAAACAATTTATTTATTTATTTAGTAACATTTTTTAGTATTTTTTTTTTTTCAAAAATGGAATTAGTGAATGCTACCTACATCATTCACTAATTCCATTTATGAAAAAAATGATCGATACATAAAATTTTCATATAAAATCATTTTCTCGAAAGAATTATCCGCTCTGCGTGGTCACTGATTTAAAACTATTGTGTTTAATGAACTTTGGCGGAGCGTGGGGCGGGCTGGACGATGGCACGGCGCGATGCACGATGTCAACAAACATCAACTTTTTTTTTTTATCAAATTTTGATAACTTTGTGATGTGATATCCCAATATTTTTGTATTGAGTGATGCTAAAAGAAAAAACACGTATTCCATAATTTTCGCCAAAGATTAATATATCGAAATTTGGACGGTTCCTGTATATGTTTGTTCCGTGCAAGAATTGAAGCCGCGATACTCAATGCAGCAGTCAATCACTTAAGCGCCAATAGTGCCGTCAAAATATTTCTACAATTTGGAAAATGAATTATCTAGTACTCTTACCGTACTTAGGGCAAATTAGAGCGAATCAATAGATACTAAAATTCATAAAACTTACGCTTACCCGTGTATACGCTACTTAAAATTTACTCCCCAAAAAAGGGTATACATTACAAAAATTACGATCACAAAATTACAGGATTATCTCAATAAATGTGCGTGTAATGGGTAAGGGGCTACATTAAAACGTCTGCGGAACCACATCGGGATATTTATTGCTCTAATTAACCATTCTATACAAAGAGTAGGTGTGAAAGGACGTGTTTCATTCTTAAGAAAAAAATTAAGCTTACTGTTTTTTTTTTGGCTCGGGAAATCATGAATTGCCTTTTCCCGCACTGGGCGGAGCGGAAGGGCGTGTCAGACTTTTACTGACTAAAACCCACCCGTGTTTCTTCACTTGCTTGCTTGCTTGCGTGTTGTTAATGCTGAATTTTAGAAGGGATGAAAGTTAAACGTCTGCAGGATTGGAAGTTTTAATAGTTATTTATGCCACTGTCAAGCAATGATAGCTATTGTAATACGTTTGATAGTTTGTATATCCCACAATAGATCCCGAGTTTCTGCCACGAAGCGTCCTCGCCGCATATACAGAGTGATGCTGACAATACGACAATAAAAGAAAACACGAACAATGCTGGTTCATAGGAATAATCCTAAACCATAGAAAAAAACCTAGCATCAAAAATAAAAAAAATGGAAATTTCAAACAAACTAAATCGCATAAAATTGCAAACGGAATAGAACATCCTTTAAAATATTGGTTCAATGACCTCCGATCAGCGGGCGACAACGCGGCCTGTATCGACTTGTTTTTTGGCGCCATTATTATTAAAGTTTAGTACCGTGGGATGCGGTGGTCATTAACCTGTAAGCGCTTCCTTATCAACTGTATATCATGTAGAAAATGTGAAAAATGGTTTCCTGTGACTAAACTAATGGATATATTTATATGATTTTTTATGGGTAGGTTGAGAATGTGTTGAGGTTCACGATGTTTAATTTATTGTCGTATTGTCAGGACTACTCTGTATGCTGCAGAGAGTCCAGCAGGGTAATTCGTAACACACTATCAGTAGCAATGGGTTTCATTTTGACAGTTCGACAACATTCATTGTGTTATTTATCTTGTTGAGCAAACACATTCATCGAACATATAGAGCAATGGATAAGCAATATCCTTCAAAATTATTCCAATTGGTAGTAATACCTATCTCTTTATTCGATTAGGGTACTTGGGCCCTAGTCTGCTATTACAACAGTGTCAGAATAGTCTATCACTGATCTCATAATGATCGATTTTGACAAGTTTCTTAATCTAATAACAAAATGGCGTCATTATGACTTTCCAGTGGTCAATCACTGACACTCCACTAAATATTAATAAATATTCAAATTGATTAATAGTTTTTAAAAAAACATTTCTACTAACGAGTTTTATAATAATAATAATAATTTATTTCGTACAGTAGGTATCCATATTCGGTTAGTACTACAAAAATCTTATTTGCAAGCTCAGCCAGACACTGCTTAGGTACTGTCTAACTAGGACCCGCATGAAACACTCCATTATTTTGGAGTCGATCCTATCAGCGACTACTTTCAAAATGCTGCTAGTGCTACCCCGTACTCTACGTAGCAAGGAGGCGGTTCTCTTGCGTATAATGGCATGAAAGCCATCAACACGGGCTTCAGCGAACATGCCAGATGCACTACAGAGACGGGACAACCCCAGCAACATCCTAAAACCGTTGTTGTATTGGACTCGCAGGGCACCGAGCGATCTCTGTGTATAACAAAACCACAGACTGCTCGTGTAAAAAGTCTGGCAGTACGCTTTTAAAAGAGACATTTTAACATTCTCGTTGCAATGAGCAAACCTGTGTGCCAGCATGTTATTCTTAACCGCCAGTGCCCTGCGCTCCCTTTCAATGTCCATTCGATCATCAAGATCTTCGGTAACATAGAGTCCCAAATATTTAAAATGACTTACCCGCTTGAGTTCATTATTATTAAGTGTCAATTTGGGCACACTAGATGACTTTATAATAGTGACAATACGACAATGTCAATCCATCATCATTCCATTACGAGACGACTGACCGAACATTGAGCAATCATTACGAATTTAGCAGATTAAGAATTTTTAGCATGACCGAACATTGAGCAATCATTATGAATTTAGCAGATTAAGAATTTTTAGCATAATGCTCGGCTGGGCAGCATTCGGGAAGCTACTCTATATCTTCTCGTCGTCCAAGATAGCACAGTGTCTCAAGACTAAAGTCTTTGACCAGTGTGTGTTGCCAGTGATGACTTACGGAACTGAAACGTGGTCGCTCACAATGGGCCTCATACGAAGGCTCAGAATCACACAAAGGGCAATGGAAAGAGCTATGCTCGAAGTTTCTCTGCGTGATCGAATCAGAAATGAGGAGATCCGCAGAAGAACCAAAGTCACCGACATAGCTCTGCGAGTCGCTAAACTTCAGTGGCAGTGGGCAGGGCTCATTGCTCGTAGAACCGATGGCCGATGGGACAGTATGGTTCTGGAGTGGCGGCCACGTACTGGAAGACGCAGCGTAGGGAGACCCCCAACAAGGTGGACCGATGACGGCGTGGAAAGCCTTGGGGGAGGCCTTTGTCCAGCAGGGGACATCTATAGGCTGAAGAAGAAAGGCAATGAAATCTTGTTGGGCCCAAGGAAAACCAAATGTTATAAAGAAAGAGCGTAATAATATCAATTCTGCTTCAATTTGAATTCTCTTATGTAGCATAACGATATATGTACATATGTACGAGTACAATATTCTTCATTGGATAAGTGCCATCGCGGCAGGCATTGTGTTTTTAATTCTTTGCTAAAAATGTGGTTGTCAAGGATTTTTCTCTCGTATTTCTTTTACACTTTGGTACGCTTTTCTTTGTGGAAGCTCGGTAAGTGTTGATCGGATTTATGAAGTGGGTTCCTTTACATTTAGATGAGAATGCTGTTAAGAATATAAATTCTTAACTGTTAAGAATATAAACCTCCGTGGCGTAGCGGTAGCGGACGCGGCCGCTGCGCAAGGTGGCGCGGGTTCGATCCCCGCACAGTGCAAGTATTTGTATGCATGAATATGAATATTTGCACTGGTCTGGTCGTGCCTCGGAAAGCACGTTAAGCCGTTGGTCCCGGTTGCCATACGAACATCTAGTGGCAGTCGTTACAAGTCGTTGGAGCCTTCAAAAGTCCAACAATTGGTCTAACTGCAATGCTTCGATGTCGCCTTCGGGTTGTGGAGGTTAGACGGCAGTCGCTTCACGGAAAATGTCGAAGTTTAGCCATATCAGCAGTTGGACTGGTAAAGCGGACCCCAGACTCTAAAGCTGAAAAAAAAAGAGGCTTCGGAAGCGACTGGGATTAACGCTGGGATGACGCTGTTATGAATATAAATCTAGAACACAGGATTAATCTTCATTGTCTTTTTTTTATGTAATTATAAACTATTAGTGCTTGACTGCAATCCCGCCTGATGGTAAGCAGTGATGCAATCGGTGATGGTAAAGCGCGCTTGTTTATTAAGCCTATTCACTTAAAAAAACTTACTGAATAGGAAGGGAGACGGCAGTTGAGCGACATGATGCATGCCTAACAACACGACGACGATGATGCGCCAGAGGGAGATTGATCTGAAGACCCTCCACGACCAGTCGCTGGCGGCCGCTAATCCTGAATATTATAGTCAAGAGATATTGTTTCGGCCATACTGGTTTAGTGTTTGGTGGTCTATAAGTCTCAACTTTGTTAAACACATACTTTCAAAAACGTTGCTTAAAGTTGACTAGCGATTAGCGACTGATTAACCATACATTTTTAACGTTTACACGTAAATTAACTTTAGTAATCGTTTATAAATATATCCGTTAAACACTATGGTGTTTATTCATAAACGATGATTAAAGTTAAGTGCTGGTAAAATGTCAAAAATGTATGGTTAAACAATCGCTAATTAACTTTAAGCAACATTTATGAATAGAGCGGAAGATGTTTTTTTTAAACCTCATAATCATAACTCTTCTTCTTGGAAAATGTTGGTATTTAGTTGAATCAACATAACTAAAACTGTTTAAAAAAAATGCACGTACCAATATTTCTTTTTTATAGTTATAATTACATTTTTCATTGAGCCATTGCCAATCTGACTTCCGCAATATAAAAAAAAAACTGCTATTCAACTGAATCAATAAAAATAAAATTGAATGAACAATAAAATTAATATAATTAATGCTCATATTTAGTTGTTTACTAGTATTTTTTGCTATATTTTTTATTCACTTTTATTTTATTCACTTAAATTGACATGTAAAAGAAACACACTGTACACGCGAACATGAAAGACGGCAACGTCGCAATTTATTTATACATGACGACTACTATTTTGATTTAAAACAGGAGGTTTCAAATTTATTTCCAATTAGATTTTTTTTATTCGGATTTTTTTATGCTTATTTTTCTATGCTGATATTTTTATTTTAATCTATTAATGATATATATTAACGAGTTTAAGGGAACGCCCTCTGTTATTTAACATACTGTATATTTTATTTTATGTATAAGTCAGTCATCTATAACATTCTACAGTTTCAGGGATAACTATTTTGGATTACAGAAACTACCACACTTTTTATAAGCGATCCGAAATTTTTGCGGCCCAGTGTATTTCCATACAAAATACAGTACGCTAAAAACCAGTAAAGTATAATAAACCAATTTTGTAAGCTCACGAAGACTGGATTGAAGATTTCCGGCTAATTTCCTCAGTAATTACTTAATGTATTTGGATTTCCATTCGTTTTGCATAATAGCTGCCCATACCCCATTTTATTGTAAGGGAAGGGAGTTTTACTCAGCTCTCCGCCCGGTAAGGACCACGCCGGGTTGAGGACGCGTTGTGTTTCACGCGCGCCTCAAAGAGATGTCAGCACATCGCGACGGGGTCGACGAAGACCAATGCCTGCCAGGACTGCGGATTCTTCGGAAGAGATACCGTGACCCCTGAATCACAGGCAGGAGAAGGGACGCGGGTGGGTTTTGGTCAGTAAAAGTCTGACACGCCTTGCCGCTCCGCCCAGAGCGGGAAAGGTCATTTGAGGATTTCCCATCCGAAAAAAAGGGTGAGAATAGTTGAATTGTGGTTCCATCTATGGAATACAAAATGATGATGTAAGGGAACAGCAGCCTCCGTGATGTAGCGGTAGGAAACGCCGCCGCTGCGCAAGGAGACGCGGGTTTGATCCCTACGCAGTGCAAATATTTGTATGCATGAATATGAATATTTGTACTGGACTAGTCATGCCTCGGAAAACACGTTAAGCCGTTGGCTCCGGTTGCCATACAAACATCTAATAGCAGTCGTTACGGGTTGTTGAAGTCCTCAAAAGTCCAACAATCGATCTAATTGCAATGCTTCGATATCGCCTTCGGGTTGTGGAGGTCAGACGGCAGTCGCTTCACCGAAAATATCGAAGTTTAGACAAAATCAGCAGTTAGACTGTTAAAGCGGACCCTAGACTTCAAAGCTGAAAAAGCTTCAGATGCGAATGGGATTAACGCTGAGATGATGATGATGTAAGGGAACAGAGGGTCCACCAGCGGGATTCTGTAACCATCTCACATCCATTATGAAACCTTAGGCGAAGTGGACGTGAAATGAGCTGTCATTCAAACAAACGCTAGGATAAAATTGACACTTTATAGGTATAAGAACTTCGATCACTAGATACACAGTCTCGAACCAAACTCTTACCAAAAATGAAGACAAGTATTAAGCAGTCTAAAGTAGTCAAAATAAATATACATTAATTTAAAATCAACCTTAAGTACAGTGTATAAAGTTCTTATCACAAAGCAGTACAAAAAGCCATTATTTTTTACGACCGAGTCTGACATCAAACCAAATTCAACCTTACACGCATGCATTAAAGTCACCTAACTGCTGCGTTGTGCGCTTGTAAAAAAATGGTTGAGCTGAAACCATTTTTTTAAGCTGATTGTGAATCTAGTGTATAAGTGATCGATGTATAAGAAACAAAGGTAGGTAAGGTTCTTTAGTGGCGGCCACGTATTGGAAGACGCAGCGTAGGGAGGCCCCCTACAAGGTGGACCGATGACCTGGTGAAGGTCGCGGGAAGCCGATGGATGCGGACAGCACAAGACCGGTCATCGTGGGAAGCTTTAGGGGAGGCCTTTGTCCAGCAGTGGACATCTATAGGCTGAAGAAGAAGTATAAGAAACAGCGTGTAAAGTTCACTCATCCTCCTTCCATCCGCCAGACGAGACAGGTGTTGTGCCTGATGTTGGGAAGTTGAATATGCTGGATGCACGGTAAACTCTGTTTGCGAGATATCTGTATGATCTGTGTGAGGTCATTATGACGCTTTGATTGCATATGGCGTTTGTAGATACCGCCAAAACACTATCAACAGCTCATTTCACCAACAACGGTGAGCTATTACAAAATCGATCGGCTGTTTCTACGCCCACACTGTTTACTGTAATATAGTAATATCTATCGCGCCAAAGGTTGATCTCCACTGAAATTGGCCATCATAGCCATAGGAATTCGGTCTGACTTGGTATGAAATAGATTTGTAAATATACTACACGCCAATCATATTTTTTTTAAACAATTTTATACAAATGCTTGACCGTAATCCCGTCTGTTGCGCGCTAATTCATTAAGCCTATTCACTTAAGAAACTTTGTGAATAAGAAGGAAGACGGCAGTTGAGCGAGGTGATGCAATGTTAAACCCAATAACACGACCAACAATGCTGCACCGCTGCGGAGATTGATATGGAGACCCTCCACGACTAAACTCTCGACACAACACCATTTAGCGCATCGTACCCGGCACACATCGCAACCCAACTGTTCAGACCCGTCTTCCGTAAGGCTTCACCAGATATCATGCCGGAACACAACGAATCGCTTGACGGAAAGACTTTGTCTGGCACAAACACGTACTTTTAAGTTAAGTGCATATTTTCTTTGTATTTTATTAAGATAAGGACAGAAGATAACATTATAGTTTAATCCTGTCAAATTAAGATACTCCATAGACAGTTTAGACGCGATTATAAACATGGCGACCAAAAATCAACCAACTGTCGGCCGATTTCACCTCCATATGTCACCTCCATACTTTGCAAAATTATGGAGCGTGTGTTGAACTCGCAACTCTTGGCATACCTGGAAGGTAACGATCTCCTCAGTGACCGACAGTACGGGTTTCGCCGCAATCGGTCAACTGGGGACCTACTAGTGTATGCCACTCACTTGTGGGGAGAGGCTCTCTAGAGAAATGGGGAAACGATTGCTGTCTCCCTTGATGTCTCAAAGGCCTTCGACCGGGTATGGCACGCTGGCCTTTTGAGTAAGCTTCCAGTGTACGGCATTTCCCCTGGCCTGACTGGCTGGGTAAAAGACTTCCTCCGAGTCGTTGTTGACGGATGCTCATCTGAGCCTATGTTGACTAATGCCTGTTCTCTCTGCAACTCTGTTCCTGCTGCATATTAACGATCTGCTGATGCCCGGTATCTATGGGTATGCAGATGATAGCACAGTTATGGAGAGATACCTGCCGGATGCTCGGGCTAGTAGGGAATCAATCCGGTCCGAAAGAGAGGCTATGGTAGAGCGAATGAGTGTTGCACTATAGGCAGTCTCCGAACGGGGCAATTCCAATCTTGTAGCAATCAATGCCACCAAAACACAGGCGTGTCTTTTCACCGCCAAAAGGAGACCGTTCACCTTGCCTCCTACTTTTCGAAATGTATCCTTGGAGTGTACCGACCGCCTTCAGCTTTTGGAAGTTGAGATTTCCTCGAACCCAAACTTTGGGTGGTTCATTGAGTCCAAGGCCAAGGTGGCTGCCAAAAAACTTGGCGTTATCGCAAAGGTTCGGCGGTACTTCACACCAGGGCAGCTTCTAAAGATGTACAAAGCACAGGTCCGTTCGTGTGTGGAGTACTGCAGCCACATTTGGGCTGGTGCTGCTAAGTGTCACCTGGCCACTTTGGATTCAGTGGAGAGGCGGGCGAAGAGGCTGATTGGTGACCCTGACTTAACTCCAGATGGTCTCCAAAGCCTAGAGCACAGGCGTAGAGTAGCCAGCCTTTCAAATCAAATCAAATCAAATCATTTATTTCAAATAAACCAGTTACAGGCACTTTTGAATTGTCAGAAGGTCGGTCAGTCAATAAGATGAAGCTAGTCGCCCATTCCAAAGAGTAGGTACCTATGGAGAAGAACGGGCAAGAAACTCCATGGACACTCTTTTAAATTTTAAGCTATTGTTACAAATATTTGATTACATCATTCATGTTGAAATCAACCGCGTGAGAACGATGCAGAAATATATTGTACGCTGAGAGCGTCCATTATGGAAAACACACAAAAATCAATTCAGAAATTAAAATACGCCGTGGCAGCTAAGAGATGACCAGTCCCCTCCGACGGCGTCCGTTCACGAACATGACGTATGGATCAGCATCATTCAGCTCAACCATATCGAAGGGAACCCAATGACCCAAAACACACGCCACCATCAGCGAGACATTTGAGTGAGCATGACATACTCTCAACAGCCAGAGCACAATCAAGTCAATAAAAGACTAACCTAACAAATAAATGCCTTACAGCACATTCGTACATTGTGCTCACACGTTTGCCATGCAATTATACAACACTAAGAAATTGAATCTACACAATGCTAAGATAGTTTTGTCCAAGGTTCAGCAGCTCCAACAGTGTTCCCGAATACTAAGTTTAGCTCCTGTAGCTGCAGCTGTAAAGTGCCGAACACCTCTGTCAGCGATACAATTCCGTAACTACAATATGCTTGGCTACATAGTGTAATACAGGCTTTGAATTAATAACATAAACAATTACATATTAAAACTACAAGAGGAAAAATCAAAGAACAGTCAGTGTATAGAAATCGGACGCAGCTCAAGCCCAAGTTTTTGTCCTCAATATAACCTTCACACTATAAAATGCTTTCTGACACAACTTACGTTTAATGAAGGATTTGAATTTATTCAAAATCTTGAACCACCTCTGAAGTCCATTGTAAAATGTATACATTAGCATCTGAAAGAGCCACCTATTTTCTTGAGCCTTGTTTAGGTACAATAATTTGTGCCTGTTCTAGTATTTATATCATGGACATCACTGTATTTTTAAACAATTTTATATTTTTATGAGCATACAAAAGATTTTCATAAATATATTGAGACGGCACGGTCAGTACATTAATCTCTTTTAAATTTTTCTCTGAGAGAGTGTCTCGACTTAATTTATAAATTGCACGAACAGCTGTTTCTGCAAAACAAATATTGTTGAATATCATTTCACAACAGAATGCCGTACGACATTACGCTGTGGAAATAGCCAAAGTACACTAAACGGGCCGTCTCAACATCAGTCAAATTACGAATTGTCTGTTGTGATGATTGATTCTGTGTTGTGAAATCTAACCTGCGTATGCAGCAGAACTTAGCTTTTTGACAATTTTTCTATATGTGAACCCCATTGAAGCTTATTCGGTGTTCTATAGGATGCATTTTGGGGAGTGTGTGGGGAATTGCGTGTTCTATAGGATGCATTTTGGGGAATGTGCGAGAGAATTGCATGATTTAATTCCCTCCCATCTCTGTTCCACCATCGGACAACCCGTCGTACGGCGAGTTTCCACCCTTATGTTGTTAACACCACTACGATCCGGACGAAGCGTTTCGCCTCCTCCTTTATACCGCGTACATCGAGGGACTGGAACAATTTGCCAGCGGCGGTGTCTACGTCGGACTACAATTTGAGTGTCTTCAAGGCTAGAGTGAATAGGCTCTGAATAAACTAGTGCGCTTAACCATCAACGACTGCATCACTGCTTACTATCAGGCAGGATTGCGGTCAAGCGCTAGTTTATAATAATATATAAAATAAAAAAATAAAAACTAAGGAATAGGAAGGATGACGGCAGTTGAGCGAGGTGATGCAATGTTAAACCCAAGACCAACACGACCAAACGAAGCTGCGCTAGAGGAAGATTGATCTGGAGACTCTCCACGACCAAACTCCCGACACAACAACATTTGGCGCATCGCACCCGGCACACATCGCAACACAACTGCTCAGACCCGTTCTCCGTACGGCTTCACCAGACATCATGCCGGAACACAACGAATCGCTTGGCGGCAAGACTTTGTCTGGTGGGTGGTAACTTCTGCCGGCAGCCGATGTTATGGCCTACCACCGAGAAAGTGCGAGTGTCCCTTCATTTGCCTGTTTTTAAAACAATCCACGGCATTGGCAAAACCCATGACATTGTATTTAATAATTCTTGACATTGTATTTGATTATAGAATAGTTAACATTTTCCTTATTCTCAAATCGCTGTTGTAAGATTGGTTATAATTCTTTGTACCTTTTCTTTTAAACAAAAACGTTGGCCCACATTGGGAATTGTTCCTGTAGTAGGTGCGTTAAGAAACATATAAACTCGCATGTACAAAGAGCTAGACCCGGAACAACTATTTGTAGACCATACAAATATTTATTCCGTGCGGGAATCGACCCAGTGACACGCAGCACAGCAGGCAATTGCTAAGCCACTGCTGTTGCAATGTCGTCAAAACGACATGAAATTTGTACAGACTACAGCACATCAAGCTACTACAGTCTGTCAGATTAATTTATTAGATTTTCAACTTTATCTCTAAAGCACTAAGGTTTAAGGTTGATTGGGAATATTTGACAATTTCGGGTAGCTTGACCTGCTGTCGTCCGTACGATAGAAACAGCGAAATAGCATACGAAACATCTCTCATATAGGTAACAACAATGTTCTAACAAATAAACTACGATCCGGACGAAGCGTTTTACCTCGTCTTATATACCTTATTTATTATATTAAGAGGGGACTCTAGTGCCGAGGAATTTGGTAAATAGGTATTTGTAGAAACTATTGCCATCGCGCTACTTCCAACCTCTCCCGGTAAAGTGCGAAAAGAACAGTTGCAGCTCAGGCTGATTTTACCTACAAAAACGTTGACCAAAAGACATTTCATTTTCCGCTATTTTCTTTTTCAAAACACTACATATATCAATTAATTTATACATCAAAATTTAGTGAAAGAGTATATGCTTCTATTATTTTCTTTTTTGTCAAAAACTTATCACGTTTATGTAATAGTCACCTGAACATCGCGGTAAAAATGGGTTATTTTTCGCGATTGTGAAGTATCGTATTTCTTTTACTGAGTAAATTTCAGAAAAAATCAAATGATAGGTTACGTTACGTGAAATCACGGTGTAAAATTATAGAAAAAAAAATAATTGCTCTAAAAGCATTATCCACGGAGAAAATAGCGGAATACGTTTGTATAGAGAAAGTACAACTAGAGTTCTCTTATATGGACTGAAACAATTTGCCTGCGGTGGTCTTTCCGTCTCACTATAATTTAAGTTTCTCAAAGCTAGAATGAATAGGCTCTTAATAAACTATATTACTAATGATGCCATGCTTGCTTACCATCAAGGGGTCCGCGGTCAAGCATTAGTTTATAATTTAAAAAATATATGTCGGAGATCGTCGAAATTATTTGAAGAAAAGTTGCTCATTTGATTCACGTAGTACAGGGCAACAGCTTGTAACGTCATTTTGTGATGGCGGCACATGACGGACTCGCTTTGGAAAGTGGGGTTCGTCGAGCGGTCACTTTGCATCGAGACGCGGCCCAAGGCACTTCTCCAAACCGAAACTGTCCGTTTGCCTATTCAAATCTGTGATTGTCAAGATTGAGGTATATACACGTCGTGCTTCAATTCAAAACTCACCTACGAAATGGAACCTGTACCAACATGCAAAATGCCGTCGCTGTCGACATATATATAAACATTAGATTATAAAAAAAAGTCCACACCATTATGATAGAATAAAAAAAATTAAGAGAAATTCTTGGAGACCAAACCCGCTCGGTATTTTATTTATGATATATTTTCATTGCCCGAACAGAAATTCAGTTATTACCGCTGCACAGCGATGTAAACTGTAACCAACTGTAAGCTCCCAAAGACCACACGGATGCCATTCATCTTGCTGATTAAACTTGTATGCAGTAGAAGTGTATATATCGTCATTTCGTTTTATGGTTGGCTGTGAAAACGTGGAACGGAGACGAAAATATGTAGTTATATAGAATGTTATATAGACGAATAGAGTTATGTGCAATACATATCACCACTTATAATAAACAAAGTCGTTGTAATTGCCGTTGCGTAGTTTTAAAGATTTAATTATTTATATCTTTAAAACTACGCAACGGATTTTGATATGGTTTTTTTTGATAGATGGAGTGACTAAAGAGAAGGTTTATATGTAGGTAAAAGACTATGCATTAAATAGTGGAGAAATACTGTTATTTTTGAGATATCGTAAATAAATTCATTATTTCCCCGTTTCCAGTGAAACGCTGGCTGTACGCTACGAGATTTATCAAAATAATGTACTGATTATTGTACACATTGAAAAGGTCTACAGAAAAGTCTGCGATAGTATATCTCTATCTCTTATGGATATCCCATAATAACATTTTTTATCATTTACTTTTTACGACAAATACCGGCTGATTTTCAAAGCGATTTCAACCATCATCATCATCATCTCAGCCACATGAAGTCCTCTGCTGGACAAAGGCTTTCCCCAAGGATTTCCAAAAAGAGCGGTTGGACGCGGCCTGCATCCAGCGCTTCCCTGCGATTTTGGTCAGATCATCCGACCACCTAGTCGGTGGGGGTCCGACGCTGCGCTTGCCGGTACGTGGTCGCCATTCAAGAGCCTTTCTGCCCCATCGGCTCTACGAGCTATGTGCCCCGCCTACTGCCACTTCAGAGAGCTAATCCGCTAGGCTATGTCGGCGACTTTAGTTCTTCTACAGAACCAATACAGCAGTAATCCTTATTCAATTTAATACCTTAAATACATTGTTGATTTAATATAGATCTATATCACCCTATTACAGCATATGATTTAAATGAATATTTTCGAAGATATTATAGATTCAAAAATTGTAGGGCGTCGCGTTTGCAGCGCTACCGAGCGGCCGTGGCCGGAGCGTCAGCACTCCTATATATATATTTATATCCTAGCACCAAAACTTTCAAGACATCTGACATCCCCTCGAGTTCCATCCTCCTGTTATAAATTGTTAAGTTTGTCAATATATTTGCCAAATAAGAAACTTATAACGATTGGATAACCTGACTGTATCCATACTCCATACTAATATTATAAATGCGAAAGTAACTCTGTCTGTCTGTCTGTCTGTTACGCTTTCCCGCTTAAACCCTCAACCGATTTTGATCAAATTTGGCACAGACAATCTTAGACCCTGAGAAAGGACATAGGCTACCTTTTATTGAAAAAAAAAATGATGTTCCCGAGGGAAATCTCAAAAGCGCAATATAACCGAATTCCACGCGGGCGAAGCCGCGGGCAGAAAGCTAGTATTAAGTTAGTTTCACATCAAGTTTCAAATTCCAACAAATAATTAAAACATGTTTATGATACAAACAACATAGGTTAAACCAGACGTCAACGAACGAGGAAAATTCATTGAAAATATTTTTAAAGACAACAAAATTATTATAATGCCAATAGCAAAGAAGTACAGAAAAACTTAAACAAAACTAGCTTCTGCGCGAGTTCGTCTGCGTGAATTTTTCTGCTCCCCGAACGACTCCGGCGCATTTCGCCGCCTGCACGTGCTCTTATGTCATTTTCGCTTTATTTTATTTTGCCTTTTTTATATTTTATAAACTAATGCTTGACCGCAATCCCGCCTGATGGTAAGCAGTGATGCAATCGTTAATGTTAGAGCGCATTAGTTAATTAAAAGCCTATTCACTATAGCCTTGAATGCACCTGTTCGGCTCCTAGGGATCTCAAGATTTCAAAAGCAGAACTATTTATTGCAAAGCCGAATGATAGTTAGCATTATGTTATGGAAAACATCTTGAGGAAACCTGGACTTTAAGTCTGAAATCGCCAACCCGCATTGAGCATGTGTGGTGATTACGCTCAATCCTTCTCTCTATGAGAGGAGACCTGTAGCCAGCAGTGGGACTATAAAAAAAGGTTGATGATGATGATGATGATTATGTTATTGATTATAATGTTGTTATGAAAGTGTGTCATCTCTAAGCAACGTGGATCAACATCACTCCACTTCATTAGACGCGCCTCTATTTGAGACGTTAGTCGTCGCGCGCTCTACATATATGAACATTTTTAATATAAGGTTTTCAAAGAAAATTTTTATAAATTAAAAATGTTTTTTTGTACTAATAAGGAAACCTTTATTATAAAATTAAAACAGACAAAACATGACTAACTTAAACGTGTTAAGAAGCAAAAATCAGACTTCTTGTACATAACTAAAAAACCGGCCAAATGCGAGTCGGACTCGCACACCGAGGGTTCCGCCGTACAAACGTAGCGGTTTACAATTTATGACGTACTAGCTTTCCGCCAGCGGCTTCGCCCGCGTGGAGTTCGGTTATATCGCGCTGTTTAAATTCCCCTCGGGAACATCAAATTTTTCCGGGATAAAAGGTAGCCTATGTTCTTTCTCAGGGTCTAAAGATTGTCTGTGCCAAACTTCATCAAAATCGGTTGAGAGGTTTAGGCGGGAAAGCGTAACAGACAGACAGAGTTACTTTTGCATTTATAATACTAGCATTGATTTAGAATTTTTCACAGTTTAGAGGCAATTAGATTTAAGAAGTGTTTGATATGAATTTCAACTTTAATATCTCTACGCGTTCATGTGAAAAAGGGTAGGTAGTAAGTTTATAATTATTAAAAAAATATTTTATGTCATGTAAGCAAAAATAATATTTTATGTAACTTCAAATTTATCATTTTCACAATTTTTCCTTTATCTGTCTGTACTATAATATAACGTTGCTTCGTGCCGAATTTCAAGATTCTGAGTTCACAGGAAGTACCTTGTAGGTTTTGATTCCCTAGCGTGTGACGGAAATTCGTCTAAGGTGTCGGTATAAACTGCTGTATCTTTTGATCGCTTTAACTTAGAAGTTTGATTTTTTCACTGCTTAAAGGGACAATAGACCTAGGTATTTGGTACAAATTTCAATTTGATACCTTTATTAGTTCGTGAGAAATAAGGTAGTAAGTTTCATTTTATTAAAATATGTTTATTATATTATATAACTAAAAAACTGTGATTTTCGCAATTTTCCCTATATTTTGCATTATATGACAATCCTTCATGTCAAATTTCAAGATTCTGAGTTTACGGGAAGTATCCTGTAGGTTTTGATTCTTTTGCGAGTGTCGAAAATTTGTTGAAAATATCGACATATCGACTGTATCTTTTGATTGGCTTGGCTTAGAAGTTTAATATTTTCACAGCTTAAAGGGACAATAGACCTAGGTATTTGGTATAAATTTCAATTTGATAACTTTATTTGTTCGTGAGAAATAAGGTAGTAAGTTCCATTTTATTAAATTATGTTTATTATATTATATAACTAAAAAAATGTGATTTTCGCAATTTTTCCTATATTTGCATTATATGACAATACTTCATGCCAAATTTCAAGATTCTGAGTTTACGGGAAGTATCCTGTAGGTTTTGATTCCTTTACGAGTGTCGAAAATTTGTTGAAAATATCGACATAATCGGCTGTATCTTTTGATTGGCTTGGCTTAGAAGTTTGATATTTTCACAGCTTAAAGGGACAATAGACCCGAGTATGTCATGTGAATTTCAGCTTAATACGTCCACGCGTTCTTGAGATAAAGGGTCTTGACAGACAGACAGACAGACAGACGGACAGACGGACAACAAAGTGATCCTATAAGGGTTCCGTTTTTTCCTTTTGAGGTACGGAACCCTAAAAACACAAAATTTGAACTTATAATAATGAAAGAATTGTTTTTTTATTCGCTCATGTCCTCCACTTCCCATTCTTTATTTTTAGCGTAGTCTAGACATAGAATAACCTGGTGATCAGGCCAAATCCACTTGTTACATGTGTAACAATGCTTCCTGGTTGAGTTGGTGTGCGCTCTGCCACAGAAGGAACATTTTCGAAGACGACCGGTGTTGGCGGGTTGTGTTGGACTCACGTTCAAATCGGATGGATCGTTCAGAGCCATAAGATTTTTTTCTGTTAATTTTAATGATTTTGGAATGTTTTTCATAGATATTCCGCGCTTTATGCATGAAGCCACGAGTTCAAAACCAATTTCGTTCATTGTATACACAACATAGCCGTTTATTGCACTTACAATATTCATCATATCAAAGAATACAGTATACGGCCAACGTCTGGAGTTTCTGGAGACATCGTAAGGACTTAGGGGTACATAATCTTCAGATTCTGTATCGGATTGTTGAGTGCCTTGTTCGATATTTTCTAAGTCAAACTGCGTGCTACTTCCTGTTCTGTGTCCATATTATGTGGGGATTATTCTAAGTAGTCTTCTTCAAAGAACAAATCTTTAGGGTTATTCTCCACGATATCTCCATCATTAGTGCTTTCTCCTTCGAGCCATCTCGAAATTCTCTGTTCTTCACACCGTGAAGCCATTATTCTGGAGAAAATCATCACTCTAGTTAGTACTAACCTTCTTATAAATTGTATATATCATAAAAACATAAATAAAAGGTAATAAATAGACTTACAACAAATAAACATCGACCGCAGCTCTCCACAAAAATGGCACACGAGTAGTCGCGCGTTCTACAGTTGTAGAAACTCACTTTTGACGCCGAATTTCTCCAGCATTTGGACGTATCGGCCGCCTCAAGGAAACTGGATATCTTCATTGACTAGTATTAAAAGAATAATAAGATTGTGTGTGTGTGAGCATTAACTATCCTAATAATTTATCCATGCATTTCCATTGTCCATCCTTGTTGCGTCAACGACGATAAAAATAAACTTGGCTGTATGGCGTGCTATGCCTTCGCCTTTTTCATTCGCCCGAACGGAAGAGGGAGAACTAGTACAAAAGAAGATGGCGATCTCAGCTCATCCAACGCCGCGTGTACTCTAAATAAAATCGAATATCTGACTTCCTAAGGGCTTCGCTGGCCGAAAAAACCCTCAGTGTCCATATTGGTGGTGTGTCTGTGCTTGACGAGGGTAGGCAGTGAGCAAGCAGCATCAAGTCCACGAAGAAGGAGTAAACTGACCGACCGGCACCTGACTCGTCGTTGGTAACTCCTTTCCTGTCCAACTGGATCCAGGTTAGTGCTTTGCATGTTTGTTTTCCCTGCTTTGAGACCCTGGGGTTGATAGGAGAATGCAGCGACCCTTCCAGGAAGCGTCAACAGTGTGCGTGATTGACCTTGACTAACCGATAATATTCAATGAAATGAACACGTGTTCTACTGTTGCAGAACGCGCGCCTAATGAAGTGGTAACAGGATAGCAAGGCTCCCTTACAATCTGGCTATGTCGACTACTGACTTCGTAAATTTTTAGCAGAGTTTGACTGGAATTTATTATTTGGTGAACAAGGTGGTGTTGATGGGATGCTGCAAGTCTTCTACGATATTCTTGATACCACGATACGTCAATTATTGCCATTACGAAAACCTAAAAATCGAAAATTCCCGTCATGGTTTAGTAGCAAATTGATAAAAATGCTTAACGAAAAGAATAAAATCAGAAAGCGCTTTAAAAATGTAAGAACCCACTCGATGCAATAGAATTAAAAGTAATTAGTAAACGGTGTGAAAATCTTGCTTGTATTTGTTATAAGGATTACATGAAAACATGGAAGATGAATTAACGTCTAACCCTAAGTTAATTTGGACCTATCTAATCTATCTAAAAAGCAAAAAGAGGAGTTTCAAGTGATATCCTTTGTCTACGACCGACGGAATTAGCGCTAGTTCTGATAGAACAAAAGTGTGCGACTTATTTGCAGACTATTTCTCGTCCGTTTATAGCAATGATAACTATAACGATATTATTTACAATACTGAATTCATACAATTTCTATAAAATAATAGTTTTTGTCTAACTAACCCAGTTATTTCTTGCGAGTCCCTTCACAAGAAAAAAATAAGCCTTGATACAAAAAACGAGCTGGGCTAGATGGAATACCACCAGTATTTATTGTAGCATGTTCATCTGAGCTTATGTCGATTTATATTAAATCATTGACGACCGGGTATAATATTTCCTTCAAGGTGGACAATCGCAAAGGTTGTTCCGGTTCTCAAATCGGATGACGATGTCGTGGTATCCAATTACAGGCGAATTTCAAAATTATCTTCGTTTTCCAAGGTATTCGAGTCACTGATATGACCATATATTCAAGATCATTTAAAGATGTATTGGAGCAACCATCAGCACGGTATTGTTAGGATTCGATCTACTAGTACCAGAACTTCTCACTAAGGCTATCGATACAGGCTATCAGGCTGACGTTACTTTACTTATACGGATTTTAGTAAAGCGTTTGACAAGGTATCCCACAAAATTTTAATTACCAAGTTACGCGCCTACGGCATTTCTGGGTCCCTTGTTAAAGTGGCTGCGTTTATATTAAACAGATAGATTGTTTTAGTCGTCGTTAATGGTTATCAGTCAACCCTACCGTGCATTTCTTCTGGTATTCCCAAAGGGTCCCACTTAGGACCAGTTTCGTTTATATAGATCTCCACTTTGACTCTCTTGCTAAACAGAAAGCCACTCTGTATTCGTTTACCGAGTAACCCCTAATTTTAGTTGATTTTGATTTAATTATGAATACCACTTTACCACTTTACCACTGTTTATTCTATTATTTTGTCAATTTTACATTTTATTTTTTATTTGTATTAATGTAATAAATTTCTTTAAATCCATGCATTGTTGTTAATTTTAGTTCTATTTAGATTAAATTCATATGTGTACATGTTATAGTACATTACGATATTAGTGCGTAATGATGGTTATAACATGCGAGGCGGAATTTCAGCCCGAGCCGAAGGCGAGGGTGTAATTGAGCCGAGCATGTTATAACCAATACGCACGTATATCGTACGACGTTTTTAACACACTTGCGAGGAAACAGAAATAGAAGTATTTTATATTTTGTTCATTTTAAATAAACTCAATCTGTGAATGCACACTGTTGCTTTCCCTCCATTAGTATTATTATTTGCCATTTCAAATATGGAACAGCGCACAGCGCGAGCCGTGCGGCGGCGATCAGTTCCATAATTACTTGAAATGGAAAATAATGCTGTTATGGAAAATAATGCTGTTATGGACTATAACTTAACTATTTGCTTTGATAAAACACGCGTTTGTTGTGGCCTGCTTTACATATTTAAAACCGGTGGAATTACATCAGCTTTACGAGCAAGGGTGTTAAAAAATGAATTTACTTAAGGTTACTTATTAATTTAATAAGATTTTTTTCTAATTTATTTTTATTTTACTTAATTCTAGTAATGCTATAATTTTTAAAATCACAATTTTTTGCTTTTTTAATTGTTATTCGAAATTTCATTCAAATATTATAATTTTATCAATATTAGCGCTTATTGTTAAGAGGGGACTCTAGTGGTGCTTTCTCTATACAAACGTATTCCGCTGTTTTCTTCGTGGATTATGCTTTTAGAGCAATTATTTGTTTTTCTACAATTTTACACCGTGATTATACGTGCCCCTATAATCACGGTGATATTTGATTTTTTCCGAAACTTAATTAATAAAAAAATATATGATACTTTAAAATCGCGAAATATAACCCATTTTTACCGTGATGTTCAGATGACTATTAGACAAACGTGATAAGTTTTTGACAAAAACGAAAATAATAAAGGTATACTTCTCCTCTAAATTTTGATATAAAAATAATTGATATCTGTCGTGTTTTGAAAAAGAAAACAGCGGAATACGAAACACGTCTTTTGGTCAACGTTTTTGTAGGTAAAATCAGCCTGAGCTGCAACTGTCGTTTTCGCACTTTACCGGGAGAGGTTGGAAACAGCGCGACGGCAATAGCTTCTTCAAATACCTATTTTCCAAATTCCTCTGCACTAGAGTCCCCTCTTAAGTAAGTTAGCTTATCTCCATAACTCATTTTTTGTATGCATGTTGTGTTTACCTTTAAGTAATTGATGATTGAGTGTCGTGGTGGCCTAGTAGTTAAAACACCAGCCTCTCAAGTATGAGTGCACGGGTTCAATTCCAGGTCAGGCAAGTACCAATGTAACTTTTCTAAAGTTATATGTACTTTCTAAGTATATCTTGGACACCAATGACTGAAGGTGAAGGAAAACATCTTGAGGAAACCTGGACTTTAAGTCTGAAATCGCCAACCCGCATTGAGCAAGCGTGGTGATTACGCTCAATCCTTCTCTGTATGAGAGGAGACCTGTGCCCAGCAGTGGGACGTTAAAAAAGGTTGATAATGAAGATGCATTGATGCACTGTTATTTTACCTTTGTGATTGTATTATTTGAATGTTATTGTGTAATCAATTTTTGGTGAACCTAATAAAATAAAGATACATAGGTCCAGAGATTAGCGTATTGAAACAAACAAACAAAATCTTCAGCTTTATTACTATCATAGATGGAAGACATTTTTTTTTTTTGACAGGTTAACTACATCCATTGCGGTATTTAACTTGCTGAGCAGACACATTTTTCGTACATATTGAGCAATGTACTAGCAATATGCTTCAAAATTATTCAAATTCACAACGTGAAAATGTTACTCTACTCTGTCCCTAACATTAATTGGATAGATAGCTCACTCCACACTCATAATTTCAGCCGAAAGACGTCCACTGCTGGACATAGGCCTCCCCCAAGGATCTCCACGACGACCGGTCCTGCGCCTCCCGCATCCAACGGTTTCCTGCGACCTTCACCAGGTCGTCGGTCCACCTTGTTGGGGGCCTGTCCACGTTACGTTTTCCAGTGCGTGGCCGCCGCTCTAGAACCCCTCGGCCCCATCAGGCATTCACTCCACACTCATTTAACCCACATTTTCATGGTGAGGTGGTTATTGAATCGTACTGAAGTTATCATTACCTATACGTCACTGTTGTACCCTTCTTTCTTTCGTTTTTGACTTCGCACGGTTTGTTCATTTAGCCAATGTCACGTAATGAATTATTCGTGTCGAAAAAGACGGCCGCGTGAACCGTCTTACGATGGAGGTTTTAGGCAAAGTCATCATGTGGCCACTATGCTGCGATATTTCACTGTTCTTTATAAATTATTTACTGAATGCACTTTTTACTACATAAATCACGCACTATCATGTAGTGAACAACACTATAGATAATTTTAAAAGTTCAATGAAAAATGGGCGTGACACTCAGCTTGACTTTCCCGCCAAAACTCCGTTGTACCCTTTAATTCATAATTCGAATTGTAACGTTCCTAAATTAAAAAGTACAACTGTAATGTGGCATGACAACTTGGGCCTTAGTCTGCGACTTTTATTTCGTCATTCCAACACGATTTCATTGTCATTCCATTGTAATTATGCTAAAAGTTCATAATCTGATAAATTCATAATGATTGATCAATTATCGGTCTGTCGTCTCGTGATGGAATGGTGATAGAATGACATTGCCGTATTGCTATTATTATAAAACCCTAACGGGTTTTAAAAAATTTTTAGAAATGATTTTCCAAAAACTAGTACTCAATTTGAACATTTGTCAGTGATTATCATGTGGAAAGCCATAATGACGCTATTTTGTTACTAGGTTACGAACTCGTCAAAATTGATCATTATGGTATCACTGATCGACCAATCTGGCACTATTGTAATAGCCCAAGTCGACGGTGCGTTGTGTTTCACGCGTGCCTCAAAGAGATGTCAGCACATCATGACGGGGTCCACGAAGACCAATGCCTCCTGGGTCAGGGTTGTGAGTTGATTAAAAAAGAAACCGTAGCCCTGGTGCACAGGCAAGTGAAGAAACACGTATGGGTTTTAGTCAGTAAAAGTCTGACACGCCCTTCCGCTCTGGGCGGAGCGGAAGGGCGTGTCAGACTTGTTGGTCATTAATTTGATGATTTCCCATCCAAAACAAAAAAAAGCATTATTAAGTAATAATTGTGAATTAAGGTCCCATATTTGCTTCGGCAAACATCCCTGATGCATTATATTAATTTGGAAGCCCCAACAACGTTCTAAGGAAGTCGTGGTGGCCTACTGATTAAAACACCAGCCTCTCAAGTACGAGTGCGCGGGAGGCAAGTACCAATGTAACTTTTCTAAAGTTATATGTACTCTCTAAGTATATCTTGGACATCAATGAAGGAAAACATCTTGAGGAAACCTGGACTTCAAGTCTGAAATCGCCAACCCGCATTGAGCAAGCGTGGTGATTATGCTCAATCCTTCTCTGTATGAGAGGAGACCTGTGCTAGCAGTGGGGCGATAAAAATATTGATGATGATGATAATGATGATGAACAATGCTCTAAAGCTTTAGAACGAACCGTGAGGGATGGGAATTACAAGCGCGTTACGTGCCCATAGAGAACACGGATTCAAAGACTGCATTTTGATCATATTTTAGAGAGGAGTTTATTTGAGTTATAGTGATTTTTTCTTTAGTTTGTAGTTGCCTTTGTCTCTGGTCTTGACATCAGGAAGTAGAAAAATTGTCAAAACGCCACATTATTTAGTTTTAGGTACGAGGCTTTTCGCTATATAATAGTTTTTTCTTGTCTTTTTACACTTTTTTTTAAATTTGTAATGTAAATTTTGTTTGTGGAGAATAAACTATTTCTCCATCTTTCTTTTTCTTTTATTTAGATATTTGGGGCAGGTGTAAGTCCAGCACTAGACGACATAGGCTTCTATAATACGCAGGTTTCGTATCTCTCAAGCCATCTTCTCCCATTTGCCGACCGGTTCAAGGGAGCTTCGCAGTCATATCCTCCGTTACCATTCACCATCATGTAGTCATAGCAATTTGTGACACCATCGTTATTGCAGTCCTGGAATTAGATTAGAATGGTTACGTTCTTATTATCAACTGCCTTCTTCTTCAGCCTATAATAGAGGTTTATTACTGGACAAATCCCTCCCCAAGGTTTTCCATAATGACCGGTCTTGTGCTGCCCGCATCCATCGGCTGCTCCAGGTCATCGGCCCACCTTATTGGGGGCCTGCTTATGCTGCGTCTTCCGGTACGTAGCCGCCACTTCTGAATCTTACTGCCACATCGGCCATCGGTTCTATGAGCAATGTGGCCCACCCACTGCCACTTAATTTTAGCAACTCGAGGAGCTATATATGTATGTATGAACTGCTTAGACTTTTCCCAGTTGTGTTGCGAATAATTTCGGCAGAAGGCCTTTATCGTACCGGATACCATTAAACGCGTATAGAATTAGTTCATGACGATTCATAACCAGCGAAATTAATTGTTTTAATACAACCTGAGACTAACCGGACTACTACAAGGAAAAACAATTGCGTGTCAGACTCACGCACAAAGGGTTCCGTACCATTGTTTTATGAAATTAAAGGATTTAAGTTATTTGTATGAAAGATTACGCGGTAATAAGCGGTTTACGATTTACGAGGTATTAAAAAAAAACTACTTACTAAATCTCGTACAACACAATTTTCATTGGTAGTTTCTATAGTAATGTAGGTACTTCATATGTTTTTTTAGATTTTTCATTTTCTTATTTTAGAAGTTAGAGGGGGGGATCCAACTTTTTTGCACTTTAGAAGCGTCTGTCACGCTAACTATTCGGTTTAGAAAAAAATATTTCAGAAACCTCGATATCATTTTTGAATACCTATCCATAGATACCCCACACCGCCCACACGTATAGGTTTGATGAAAAAAAAATGAGTTTCAGTTCTAAGTATGGGGAGCCCCCAATATTTATTATTATTTTTTTATTTTTGCATCAAAATCTTAATGCGGCTCACAGAATACATCTACCTACCAAGTTTCAACAGTAAAGCTCTTATAGTTTCGGGAAAAAAATGGCTGTGGACATACGGACGGACAGACGGACAGACAGACATGACGAATCTATAAGGGTTACGTTTTTTGCCATTTGGCTACGGAACCCTAAAAACTTGCGGGCTACAACCGCTCTTCTTCAGCCTATAAAGGTCAACTGTGAAACAAAGGCCTCTCCCAAGGTTTTCCACTATGACCGGTCTTGTACTGGCCGCAACCATTGGCTTTTACCGCGACCTTCACCAGGTCATCGGTCCACCTTTTTGGGACTAACAGCAAATCATCTTAACCTTACCTTTCCGAACTTCGTCAAATATCCTTCAATGACTTTCTTTGCGCAATCATAATTCTCCACACAATCTGACCAGGCTGAAATACAATATTATAATAAATTATTTTTTTAGGTTACTAATCTAGGCTAAATATGTGCGTCTAAAATTAACATTTCAATTTACATGGGTGAAAATTAAAGGTAAGATAAGATTAAAATAATGAATTAGTACGTACTTCAAAGGTAAAAGTAAGCTTTTTTGCATATAGGTAGGTACAGACGACAACACATTAAGCTACTACAATCTGTCAGGTTTTTTTATTAGATTTTCATCTTTATCTCATTGATATAATATTAAACAGATATAATATGCTCTAACAAATTAACCGAAATAAATGTGCCGATCGGAGCAGCAGCACACACATGCAATTTTTTTATTTTGCGTACATTTCACACGTTGGTACAGTGTGAGTGAGATGGGGCGCAATCTAAAGCATAGAGAAGAAAAAGATGGCTAGTGTTTGTCGTTTGCGCTGTTAGTGTTTGTCGTTTGTTTTTAAGAGTGTATCGAGAGTGACTAAGGCAAGAGATTAGAATTATAATCTTTTGTACGCTTCAAGTTCAATGCGCTAGTGACTTATCTACCTTAGTTTAATATTATATCAATGTTTTATCTATAAAGCGTTAAGGCTCAAGGTTGATTGGGATTTTTTGACAGTTTCTGGTAGCTTGACCTGCTGTCGTCCGTACATCATTATGCACTATTCGTGACCTACAGTCATGTATGGAATTTTTTCCCAGGCACGACCATTAGTTTCGACTTTAAGGCAAAATATCTCCTCTGTGGTGTCAAAAATATGTGGGTACTTTATGTGGGAATGGACCAAACAAACAAGAAATCTCTGTAATAATCCCACCACTTGGCCTCGTTGGATCATCATCAGGCAAAACGACCCTGCCAGCGTCTGCCCAGTAGACCCTGGAGATGTTGAAGGGACCACAGTAACCTCCGCTGCATTTATTATCAAGGGTGCATTGAGTTGATACGTTGCACAAGCAGCTGTAGCATTCTTCAGTTAGGTTCGGGATGGAGACACCTTTAATCAAAATAAAAGATTTATGTTAGAAGGTCATTGTTTCGCTTTTGGTTAATACAGTTAATACTTAAAGAAAACTGGGTTTTTTTGGATGAGAAATCTTCAAGTGAACTCTCCCGCTCTGGGCGGAGCGGAAGGGCGTGTCAGACTTTACTGACTAAAACTCGCCCGTATTTCTACTATTGCTTTTATGCCAGGGACTACGGTATCTGCTTCTAACAACCTGCAGCTCTGGCAGAAAAATATGTTCAACCACAAAACTAAGATTAATATCTACCTAGTTTGGGGTTTACCGCACAAAAATTGCTAAGCATATAATTTCAATATTAATTTTACAAGTTTTGAAGTGTTTTTTTTTAATAATTATAAACTATTACTTCACCGCACCTACACCTCACTCCCCCTGACCCGAGGAGGCCCACGGTGGTGAGCCAGCACCAACCGGGGGTTGTGGAAGCAGTATTAGTTCTCGCAACCCCCGGTGTAGGTGTGAGACGGAACACCCGGGTGGTTTTTAGTCAGTAAGAGTCTGACAGACCCCGTCGCCCGCCCCAGGGCGGCTGATATCCATGAGGATTTTGGATTGGATTTGGAGGAAAAAAAAAGGTGATGCAATGTTAAACCCAACAACACTACCAAGGCTTTCGCACAACCAAACTCCCGACAAAACATGTGCTCAGACCTGTCCTCCCTACGGTTTCACCAGACATAATGCCGGAAGACGACGAATCGCATGGCGGGAAGACTTTGTCTGGTGGTAACTTGATATTGAAACTACATAATTACCTTCTTTAGCAAGCATTGAATTAGCGTGAGCGTGACCGAGCCGACACTTCTTCGACAACCTTCTTAATTTTTGTGTATTCTGTGTTTTTTATTGATTTCAGTTTTTACTTCTGGCGGCAGTCCCATGAATGCAAATTTTCTTTTGTATTTTTTGTACCTAACTCTTTTATGTAAACCAAATAAGATATTCAGTGTACAACGAGGAATCTATTAGAAATAGCTTTATTTGATTGAAATAAATATACAATATGTAAAGAAACCCCTGTCCGATCCGTGAAGCTATTATTAGGTATCGATAACTGACTCTACTATTGCCTACAAAACCGGGCTAAATAAAAAAAAAATCCCCCTAAAAAACAAATATAATTTCGCAAGAAGAGGTAACTTAATACATGTGCGCAGGCAATACATCCGCGGGCGAAGGGGGGCAGGGCACGCGCCACGTGGTCGCATCGCTCATAATAATACTGTCAAAATGGTGTTGTCACTTTTTAAAAATTACCGAATTTTAGGGAAGTTGGAATTAATTCGCGGCAAAAAAGATTATTTCAAAATTCATTAGTATTGTTACTATGATGATTACTTAAAATTTCATATTTTATTTGGTTATGTGTTTACCTAACCTTTATTATCCTTATGGGTCGGACGGGGTTTTCTTTACATATTGGTTAGCATGAAAGTTGAAAAATGATTCCAATAGGCGTGTTGGTATTTATTCGGTATTTTTGTTTTGTTTGTAACGCGTTGGATTAAACAAAGTTTCTGTCTTGAAATGAATGTATTGTTTCTGGGATTTTTTATATTCGTATTTTAGTTCTAGTCACTCTATCAAAAGTAGGCAAATCGAAGTTGTAAAAACTGCATATGATTTGGCAGTTACGTTTTGTCCACATTTCGTCTGATTCTTTGCTCCTATTGGTCGCAGCGTGATGTTATACAGCCTAAAGCCTTCTCTCCAACACATGGAGATTTTTCTTTCTTTTTTGTGTAATTATAAACTAGTGCTAGACCGCAATCCCGCCTGATGGTAAGCAGTGATGCAATCGGTGATGGTAAAGCGCACTAGTTTAATAAGAGCCCATTCACTCTAGCCTTGAAGACACTTCAATTATAGTCAGACGGAAACACCGTAGCTGGCAAATTGTTCCAGTCCCCCGATGTACGTGGTGTAAAAGATGAGGCGAAACGCTTCGTCCTGATCAGAGCGGTGTCAACAACGTAAGGGTGGTTACTCGCCCGCAAGAAATCGCAGTACCATGCCATGGTGCATGGATACTGCGATTGTCGCAACCCAGTGCTGGGCACGACACAATAGCGGCGGTAAGTCCCCTCTTTTAGGAGTGGCTAGAGAGGCACCACGGCCCCTCACCTCCCGCCTGACGCAGGTCCTCACCGGACACGTTTGTTTCGGGAGGTTCCTGTTCCAGATAAGGCGGGAGGAAACGCCAGGGTGTCACCATTGTGTGGATCGTCCTGAGGATACGGTGGAGCATACGGTGGAGGTCTGCCCGGCTTGGGTAAATGTCCGATGATGGAACGGAGATGGGGAAATTAAGTGATGTGATTCCCGCGCACTCTCTCCAAAATGGGAACCAGAAGTACCTAACCAAACTTTTCAGCTTTACAATACTATTATAGTTTATATATTTACCATGTGAGCCAGTTATCCAAAAGTCGAAGACTCCAAATAAACAAATCGGGATCGCAAACATCGGTTTTATATGCATCTTGTTATTTTATTGTATATCTGAAAAAAAAAATAAGAAATATTGTAAAATGATTAAAATTGCTAGTGGTCCATTCTTTCACTATTGCAAGGGAGCAAAAACGAAAGAAAACATCACCCCTTTATTACAAACCAAGGTTTTTATTTCATCATCATCATCAACCTATTATCGTCCCACTGCTGGGCACAGGTCTACTCTCATACAGAGAAGGATTGAGCGTAATCACCACGCTTGCTCAATACGGGTTGGCGATTTCAGACTTAAAGCCCAGGTTTCCTCAAGATGTTTTCCTTCACCTTTTAATCAGTCATTGGTGTCCAACATGCTCAGAAAGTACATATAAATTAGAAAAGGTACATTGGTACTTGTCTGACCTGGAATTGAACCGGCACACTCATACTTGAGAGGCTGGTATTTAAACCACTTAACCAGGGTCACAATGGGCCTCATACGAAGGCTCAGAGTCACACAAAGGGCAATGGAAAGCGCTATGCTCAGAGTTTCTCTGTATGATCGAATCAGAATTGAGGAGATCCGCAGAAGAGCCAAAGTCACCGACATAGCTCTTCGAGTCGCTAAACTTAAGTGGCAGTGGGCAGGACACATTGCTCGTAGAACTGATGGCCGATGGGGCAGTAAGGTTCTGGAATGGCGGCCTCGTACTGAAAGACGCAGCGTAGGGAGGCCCCCAACAAGGTGGACCGATGACCTGGTGATAGTCGCCGGAAGCCGATGGATGCGGGCCGCACAAGACCGGTCATCGTGGAAAGCCTTGGGGGAGGCCTTTGTCCAGCAGTGGACATCTATAGGCTGAAGAACAAGGCCACCTCGACGTTATTTAGAGTAGGTTTAAACCACCTAAATGGTTATTAAATTAAGCACCTAACCACTATAGAAATACAGTTCTTTACATAAAACTGTCAACTTAGTTCGATACTAAGTTGTCACTTTTTGCATTAAGAACTTTGACTTAACCTCAATGAAGTTCGAAATACAAATACTGAGTCAAAGGTTAAGGCTGGAACTAAAGTTGGATCTAGTTTTGTAATAAGGGGGTTAGTATTTTCTTGATTGAGTACTTACTTCACAACTATCATCTGAGCTTTTCCTCAACTATCTTTTATTTTTTTGTTTGGCATGGGTAGTCATCATATGACCTCTCCTGCTCTGGGTGGAGCTGAAGGGTATGTCAGACTTTAACTGACTAAAACCCACCCGTGTTCCTTCGTTTGCCTGTGCGCCATCGCCACGGGATACCGTGGCAAACTGCACGCAATTGTGTTCGAAAAAGTGGTTCGAAAGAGATATGTTTCGAACCACTTTTTCGAACACAATTGCGTTACTGGCAACTTTCGTAAGAATGCTGCAGATCATTTTGAGTCATTGTCAAGATAAGGGTAGAAGAGGGGCATGTGGCTCAAAAATAACAGCTGCCAAAGTCCCAAAGTAAGTTCGAGATTTGTATTATGGGATACTAACGTTGAGTTAAAATTTTCCGTGTGCAGTTTCTGGCCTGCCATCGGACGCGCCCCAGGTGGCGGATAGGGGAACGGCCCCCAGATATGGGGGTTACCGTTTTACCGGCCCGGACCAAAACCAGATGTGGGGACCGCTTCGGCGGTCACACATGCGGCGGGTCGGCCACCACTCCAGATGGCTGACGTGACCCGGAGTTATCGTCGGGCAACCCAGTCTCCTCACTGAGAGGAGCTGGGGGCCCCGTTTGCTTCCGGGCAAACGAGTGGGGCTAAGAGGAAGGACACCTCGCTAAAAAACCCTTGGCTGCTGCGTCTTCTCGCACAAGAAGATGTACCCAGTCCGGCCCCGGCGTCCATTGTGGGCACGCCTTTTAGGCGGAAATCGCCGGTGGAGGATTGGTAGCGCAAGCTCTGCTATTTCCCATGACCCCGCTACTCAGGCGATGTCGTTGTGCCGCTGTGGTTTTAGTGGGTATTCCCGGCTTCGGCTGGGCGAGTCCCTGACACGCCCTTCCGGGTATGGTGCGTAAATGCATTACCATAGCGTCAAAAATAAAAAAGCATACTATATTTTATAATAGATACATATATAGATAACCTCCGAACCTCCTAGACAGCCTCCGTGGCGCGGGTTCGATCCCCGCACAGTGCAAGCCGTTGGTCCCGGTTGCCATACGAACATCTAGTGGCAGTCGTTAAAGGGTTGTTGGAGCCCTCAAAAAGTCCAACAATTGGTCAGCTGCAATGCTTCGATGTTGCCTTCGGGTTGTGGAGGTCAGACGGCAGTCGCTTCACGGAAAATGTCGAAGTTTAGCCATCAGCAGTTAGACTGGTAAAGCGGACCTCAGACTCCAAAGCTGAAAAAGCTTCAAATGCGACTGGGATAAACGCTGAGATGATGATGATGACATATATAGATAACCATCCAAGACCCAGGCCAATCAGGAAAGATCATTTTTCCATCATGACCTGGCCGGGAATCGAACCTGGCCCCACATCGCAGGCAGGCGTGTTGAACGCTGCACCACGGAGGACGTCTGGTACCGACCGTCTGGACGTATGGTAGCCTGGAGGCACGTAGGGGTCCCATTATGTAAAGATGATGAACCATCCTTGGACTGGCCGCGGCTAGCGTAGCTTAACCTAATCGATCGACCGTACACCGACTCTCTAAATCCATTGGTATGTACAGACGACAGCACATCAAGCTACTACAATCTGTCAAATTTCTTTATTACATTTTCAACTTTATCGCTAAAGCGTTAAGGCTCTTGGTTCATTGAGAATATTTGACAGCACGGACGACAGGAGGTTAGTCTACCGGAAGTAGACTGACCTCCTGTCGTCCGTGCTTATAAAAAAAAATATTCCTACCTTTGACTAAATTGATCTCAACCGCTGGATACTATTTTGCACTTATTAATAATGACACTCCCACAATAATTTGTTCTGCCTTTGTACTTAACTGTTATTTTTTAAGTAAATTATGACTTCACGGAACAATATGAAAATAAATAAAGTTTTAATTTGAGAATTCGATCTTAAAAACACAACTTTTCCTCCTTAAGAGTGAGGACACTACTGTATCATTTCGCTTTGTGTATATACATAATGTAAGATTCGTGTGTGTGTGTGTGTGTTTAAACTTATGACTGTGTGTATAGGGATCGGGTAAGTGTGTGTATCTATAGATGAAATCAGGTTTTTGTTCACAACTTGACAAGCCAGTTGTTTTTCCTTTTGGCTGCTCACGTTTTGTTAATTTTGCCTTTTCTTTGATTTAAATTAATTAAATGTTAATCAGAATCAGAATGTTTTATTCATATTTGTAAACAGGTCAAATTACAACTGAGTTTAGGGTGTTAAGTACAATAATAATAATAATTTATTTCGGACAGTAGGTTTCCATATTCGGTTAGTACTACAAAAATCTTAAGCCTATGTTAGTAGTAATAAAAAAGTAAGACAATATTAAATTATTTGCGAGCTCAGCCAGACACTCCTTACTGTCTGACTAGGACCCGCATGAAACACTCCATTATTTTGGAGTCGATCCTATCAGCAACTACCCTCAAAATGCTGCTAGTGCTACCCCGTACTCTACGTAGCAAGGAGGCGGTTCTCTTGCGTATAATGGCATGAAAGCCATCAACACGTCAATCCATCAATAAGCCATCCATCAATAAGTCTCCTCTATGTAAAAAAAAAACAAAATTAAATATAAACTGCGTTAATTTTTATGATTATGTAAACTTTAACATCATTAATAAAATCAATATTAATAGCACAGCATCGTTGGTCGTGTTGTTGGGTTTAACATTGCATCACCTCGCTCAACAGCAGTCTTCCTTCCTATTCTCCCAGTGATTTTGAGTAAATAGGCCGTTAATAAACTAGCTCGCTTTACCATCAAAGATTGCATCACTGCTTATCATCAGATGGGACTGCTATCAAGCACGAATACTACTACTTACTACTAGTACTTATAAAATAAAATAATAAATCATGATATCGTTACATATATAACTAATCATTATACATAATATATATTTAAAATAAAATTATTGCAATTTTTTTGTAAAAGTTTCTTAATAGGAAAATGAAATGAAAGGCAATTGCGTGGAGCTGAGATGAGAATGCTTAGAGGGATGAGGGGTGTTAGACGAATGAAAAGAATAAGAAATGAATGCATAAGTGGAGGTCTGGAAGTGGCATCGGTAATAGGCTATTTGACAGATTTATAATTTCTATCTTCAATTACTTGGTTGCGGTTAAGAAGTTCACCGAAAGTATTTTCTATTTTTATTTTAAATACGTATTTCGTAAGAAACATGCAAATAAAAATTCAAAATTCAAATAAGCCGCCGAAACGCTTTAATCAACAATATGGCTTCGCGCCTTGTAAGTGACGTCACAAGGCGATATAAACAGTTTCGATTCCGCAGTGGTGTTTGAATTTATCTGTTATTTGTTGTTGTTTATGTAATAAAATGGTTTACAAGTGGTGTGCTGTACCGGGTTGTACAAATACATCGATAAAACACCTGAGAACACAGAACAACAACAAGTGCTGATGCGCGTATGACGTCATCGTGACATTAGCCAATCCGGATCGTTTTACAATATGTGGCGCGAGATACAAAAAGTCAAACATATGTTTGCGTTTTTGGATAGATTAATTGTTATTATTTTTATAAAAACTGATGTAAATGACATTAAGAACCCTCATTTTATGCATTTAAAGCAAATAATCACAAATTCATACTGTCAAATAGACTATTGAGAAATTGTGTGTGTTACTGAGGAATGGAGAAAATGTCGTGAGGAGAGTTTTGAATATGAAAATCGATAGCTATAAGAGGTTGAGAATACCAAAGAAACGATTGACAGTCTGTTTAAATGGTGATATAGTTAGAATAACAGCATATATTTGTAGCCAATTTAATAGAAACGATATCCCAAACGGAAAGCACAATACAGAACTCAAGTGGAGTTGGACCGGGCGGTGAACAGTGGGCAGCCCGCCGCCCGGTAAGGACCAGACCCAAGTCGACGGCGCGTAGTGTTTCACGCGCGCCTCAAAGAGATTTCAGCACATCGTGACGGGGTTCACGAAGACCGATGCCTCCTGGGTGAGGGTTGCGGGTTGGTTAAAAAAGAAACCGTGGCCCTGGCCTACAGGCAAGTGAAGGAACACGGGTGGGTTTTAGTCAGTAAAAGTCTAACACGCCCTTCCGCTCCGCGCAGAGTGGGAGAGGTGATTTGATGATTTCCCATCCCAAACAAAAAAAAAGTGGAGTTGGTCACCCTGCCACGGACCTGGAGTATTGGCAAGTGGAGTAAGGCAGTAACCGAATGACGTCCAAGTACTGGAAGACGAGATATCTGTCGTTCAGCGACGAAATAGGCAGACGGCATTGTTTCTATTGCCAATAAAACCTTTTGGAGGTTACAACAAGACCCTTGACACAAGAAGGTAGAGCCTAGTAGTTGGTGACGTTCAGCCCAACTTCACCCAGGGTGATGATGATGTAGAAGAAGATCCGTCTTATTTTAGTAGTAATTTCGTTCGAAACGGTCTCCAAAGTCTAGAAGCACAAAAGACGAAGAGTAGCCAGCCTGTTTGTGTTCTATAGGATGCATTTTGTAGATTGTGCGAGGGAATTGCATGACTTATTCTCCCATCCCCAGTCCATCATCGGATGTACCGTCGTACGGCAAGTATACGCTGTTGAGACCACTACAATCCGGACGAAGCCGGATCGCCTCGTCTTTTATGCCGTGAACATCGAGGGATTGGAACAATTTGGCTACAGTGAATACACTCTAAGTAAATCAGCGCGATTTATCATCGGCGATTGCATCACTGCTTACCATCAGGCGGGGTTGCACTAGTTTATAATTATAAAAAAAAGAAAAATTCTACCAAGTCTGGCCTTACAGACTATAATTTAACCTTACAGACTATAAGTTAACAGACTATATCATAGAGAGACCACATTGCAGATGTACACATACGTGGACACACAGAGCAGGGACTCTGTCCGTCCACTAAGTGACCCCAAGGAAGAAGGTGGCACCCTGGAGGTGGTGCTATTATCAAATCAAATCAAAATTGTTTATTTCAAATTAACCATCACTTGGTACTTTTGAATAGTCAATGTCGGTCAGTCCAAGAAAAGTGAAGCTAAATTGCACGTTCCAAAGCGTAGATCTCTATGGAGAAGAACGTGCAAGAAACTCCATGGACACTACTCTTTTAAAATCATAATATATGGGTTACATTTCTTTGTTACATATTTATGTTGCTTTTATCATATATTAGCGAAGCTTCGGGGAGATCTATTTAGTCTTCCCAGAGCCTTACAGATATTGCGTAGGAGGGTTCGGGAGTTGGTCTTTTTAGAGGAGCCAGGACCTATGTGCAGATGGTGATCACCAGGGTAATTTTAGCGAGGTATAAATCCCACTCTTCCTGACTTCAACCCCAAGAGGTCGGGTAACTTTTGAAGGTTTTCCCACGAAAACAAAAAGGTCGCAACTGTGAAACAGGTCGAGCAAATACGTTGGAGACACCGGCCAACCAATACAAAATACACCGATAAAAATAAATCCGGTACAGTCAGCAGTTAAACTTGAACTACGGAAACCAGCTTTACTGCTACGAAATAAACATGATAAGAAAGATCAAACTGTTAACTTTGGCGTGCAATTGTCGGTACCTACAAAAGGAAGAGATGAACAACGAGTTGCGCAGACGCAACGTCATTACAGATGGATGCAGCCACGGTGCACCAATAGCATCGCACACCGGTCATTACCAAGGAGCGTAGGGATGGGACATGTTACATTAAGGTGCATTCTAAAAGCCGACGATATTGTAAATTATCCATACTAATATTATAAATGCGAAAGTATCTCTGTCTGTATGTCTGTCCGGCTTTCACGCCAAAACTACTGAACCGATTGTAATGAAATTTGGTACACAGATAGTCTAAAGCCTGAGAAAGGACATAGGCTATAAAATATCCCGCTAAGACCAATAGGAGCAGAGCAGGAACAAAAAATGTTGCGAAAACGGGAGCAAACGCGGACGTTCATATTGCTCCCATTATTATAACAGGCGCTTATTTGATATCAACTGAGCTCTTTCAGTTCGAAGCTTACGCGGGTGAAACCGCGGGGCACAGCTAGTATAAAATATAAGTTGCAATTGTATTCCCTGTACATTAAGTAAGGTGTTTTTTGACTAGTGATTTCAGCAACACACCTACATTGATTGATATACAAACGGAATTATGTCGGTAAAAAGTTATAAGTGCTATAAAATTCTATTAAAAAAAAAATCACCAGATCGTACGACTTGCATATTTTACATTCCCTCTGTTCTCAGTTAATTAACATAACTAGTATTATGAGATCGTTTAGATACCAAACATAGTTCTGTTTTTGTGATAATCCAACTATCAGTCAGGGTCAAAGGTGGTCAAGAGGTCTACCTTGTTTATTATTAATTTCTCAACGTCAATCAAATAAAGATAGTGTAGGTATATGACTTTTAACTGTAAATCAGTCCAATTGAATTTATCATCATCATCCTAGCGTTAATCCCAGTCGCATCCGAAGCCTTTTCAGCTTTGGAGTCTGGGGTCCGCTTTACCAGTCCAACTGCTGATATGGCTAAACTTCGACATTTTCCGTGAAGCGACTGCCGTCTGACCTCCACAACCCGAAGGCGACATCGAAGCATTGCAGTTAGATCAATTGTTGGATTCTTGAGGGCTCCAACAACCCGTAACAACTGCCACTAGATGTTCGTATGGCAACCGGGACCAACGGCTTAACGTGCTTTCCGAGGCACGACCAGACCAGATTCATATTCATGCATACAAATACTTGCACTGTGCGGGGATTGACACCGCGCCACCTTGCGCAGCGGCCGCGTCCGCTACGGCTAAGCCACGGAGGCTGTCGGATTGAATGCGGGCTGTCCAATTGAATTTATCGATGCATAATTGTAAAATGTACAGACGACAGCACATCAAGCTACTACAATGTACAATCTGTCAGATTTCTTTATTAGAATTATAACTTTATTAATTACTAGCTTTTGCCCGCGACTTCATCCGTGTTTCCGTTGTTTTTCATAAAAAAAGAAGCGGCATATCCTTCCCTCACGGTTAAATTGGTTTTGATATAACAGACAGATTAACTTTCGTATTAGTAGGAAGTTATAATAATATCAATCTACAATCTACAATACTGTTGACAGTATTCAACAGTATTGTAGATTGACATTATTACAACACACTGATTGACATTATTTACACACTTAGTACAACAGTACTGTTGTAAAGATAGACGCTCTAGAAATATGGTGTTGGAGAAGAATGCTTGGGGTATCATAGACCGAGTTTAGAACGAACCTTTCTATACTCCAAGAACTCGGCATCAAACAGCGTCTTTCAGAAATAGTATAGTCCCGTATACTCGGATTTTTCGGTCACATGTCAAGGCGCAATAATGACTCCATAGAACGTTTGGTCGTCCAGGGCAGAGTGGAAGGGGACAGACCTCGTGGAAGGTCACCGATGCGATGGACCGACCAAATCAAGTCGGCAGTGGGGGGACCTGTTAATAATGCTCCAGACTGTCATCCAACAGGGATAAATGGAGAGAAATCGTGCGGTGTGTGCCATCAGCGTCTCGAATTCAGTCCTAGTGACCAGTTTCCTCGCGATCCCGCTTCCTTGCGGCTGTTCACTTACTGGTTACGCGGACGATGGCCTACTGCTCATCCAGTCAAGTACCCGAGCTGGACTTGAAAAATTGGCCCATACTTGCCTAAATCTAATATCTCAGTGGGGTGATCGTAACCGCCTAGCGTTTGCGCCGCATAAAACCTATCAACTTCTACTAAAAGGTAATCTCAAATCATTGCCTACTATTAAATTTAATAACGTTCCCGTTAAAAAACAGCAATCCGTATGCTACCTTGGTATGGTCTTAGAAAGGAATTTTTCATTTATCGAACATATAAAAATAGTTGGCGAAAAAGCTAAAAGGAACTTTTATGCCCTAACTAGAATATCCAAAGCAACTTGGGGTCCATCATTCCTAACTTTAAAAACTATATATGGAGCTACCTACTTAGGATGTATATGCTACGGTGCACCTGTTTGGGCCGATAGGGCCAGCATAGGGGCGGCGCGACGTAAACTGCTTCAAAGCCAACGTTTGGCATTGATATTTTTATGCAAGGCGTATAGAACAGTCAGTACTGAAGCCTTACCTGTTCTGGCAGGTGTACTTCCAGTCGATCTTGAAGTACAGCGACGTGCTTCAATGTACTACTCCGCGAGGGTGGAGACCATGGCCACTAACTTTGTTACACAACGCGACCTCAATAGAATTTCTAGATTATTTAAACCTCAGACTGACGTCTGGGAGGACCTCTTATCCGAATGGCAAAGTAGGTGGGATAATTCCATCAAGGGCCTCCATCTGTTCTTTCCATCCGTTGGCGATCGGCTGGCTAAGACATGGCTGGAGGTTGACCACTGCGTTGCCCAATTTCTCACAGGTCATGGCAACTTTAAAAGTAAACTGTATTCTTTTAAACTTGTTCCTTCGCCTTTGTGTCAGTGTTCTACATCGAACTGTGAATTTGTACAGTCCGCACATCACATCTTGTGGGAGTGTATTCTTTGGCAGAATGAACGCAATATTATGTTGGATAGTGTACAAGTTACATCCGGAGTTGTTTATTATACGGACCTTGTAAAAACTAGAACTAATTTCCGTGCGTTCAGGCGCTTTTGCCATACCTATTATTGGAATCAATTGTAACAGCAAATACCTACTTAGCACCCATTAACTTAATCAAATGTTATTCCATGGTGCTTGGCAATCTGGGCTTCTCCCAGTTGCAATAGTGTCCCTTTGTGCCGATTGGCCTAGTTCTGTTCTGTCTCCTGCTTATTATGGAGGGAAGTGGAAAAATATCTTTTTTCTTACTCCTCCGCTATTCTTTTCTGATTAATTTCGTTGCGGGACCCAAGACAGTTGAATCGTTTCTCCGGGACTCGTCGAGCTTCATTGCTCGGCGTTTTTCTGGCGGTCTCCACTGTTGATTCTGGCTTTCAGGAGTTGCAGTGGGTTGGGAAAAGTGTGGCGGATTTTGTCCCATAAAAAAGTCCTAGTGACCGGCCGTTTCTGTCAAGATCGAAACATAGAAGAAGAAGACAATACTGTTGAAAAATATTGCAATAAGAAACGGCAGAATTAATAGCTATGCCCGCGACTCCGTCAGCGTGTAACTCATCAAGTGCGAGAACCAACATCATTTATAGATTTGAGAAAAGTAGACGATGTTGTTTATCCAACTTATCATGCAGCTTGCCAAGCGCGTCGTTTGCTTGGATTACGGCATTTATTTGTAACATTGCTCACATTTCGTAATTTGTCAGATCCTGTCCAATTATGGGAAAAATATAAAGAATAAATTGCAGAAGACTTTCTTTGGAATAAATCTCACAATGATGAAGACGCAGCTAATGATAATTTCCGTAATCTTGCCATAAATCAATGCTTATTAGCTTTTCAGGAAACTCAACAGCAGTAGGCGGTAAATCACTCTATGAATATGGTTTGCCAACACCAACCTCAGTCGGAGAGGTTACCAATAGGGAATATTCCGCAGAGATTGGTTACAACTCAATGGAACTGCTGATAACATTAGAAAACGGTGTCCCAATGGAAAGTCCAACCTGTAGTATTTCAAGAAATAGCGACAAAGCTAAGGTATTACGTGACTGTAATTTAATCATATGGGACGAATGTACGATGGCTCATCAAAAAGGAGTAGAAGCGGTACACAGAACTTTAAGGGATATAAGACAAACGATATGAGGAAAAGAGGTCGAAACTTATCTTTTAACCAAAACAAGACCTTACCGATCTCGAACTCTCCATCGGGAGTTACACGTGCTATTATGAGTCAACCATAAAAGATAGACATATGCTGTTCTGGGATATTTTTTAGATAATTTTATGTAGAACAATTCCGTCATACATGATTTCTATGTAGCATTAACGATTAAGGCGGCACGCGCGACGGAAGTTTAAAAAATGGAGTAACTTCTTCAGTTTTCCCAACATTTCCCTTCACTGCTCTGCTCCTATTGATTGTAGCGTTATGGAAATTAAACTATAACCTCCCCAGGAAAGAATAATTGTAGCAAGTTTCGTTAAATTCTCGAAAATAAAATCTAAATCGTTTTTGTTTCTATAAGGAACATACAGACGGACAAAAATTTTACTGATTGTATTTTTGGCATTCGAAGTCGTGACAAATCGTGGTGACCTAGTGGTTAAAACACCAGCCTCTCAATTATGAGTGCGCGGGTTCGATTCCAGGTCAGGCAAGTACCAATGTAACTTTTCTAAAGTTTGACTGAAGGTGAAGGAAAACATCTTGAGGAAACCTGGACTTTAAGTCTGAAATCGCCAACCCGCATTGAGCAAGCGTGGTGATTACGCTCAATCCTTCTCTGTATGAGAGGAGACCTGTGCCCAGCAATGGGACGATAAAAAGGTTAAGCGATGATGATGATTTTTGGCATTAGTATCGATCACTAATCACCCCCTGGTAGTTATTTTGGAAATATATTTCATGTACAGAATTGACCTCGCTACAGATTTATTATAAGTATATATATAATTTATAGGAACTTCCATAGGTACACAACTGTCAGTTACTTTTAATTATTGTTAAGCCACTTTATTATATTCTATAGGATGCATTTTGGAGAGTGTAATTTAATTTACCCCCTTCCCCGTTCCACCATCGGACGACCCGTCGTACGGCGAGTTTCCACCCTTACGTTGTTAACACTACTACGATCCGGACGAAGTTTCGCCTTGTCATTCATACCGCGTACATCGAGGGGCTGGAACAGTTAGCCAGCGGCGGTGTTTCCGTCAGACTACAGTTTAAGTATCTTCAAGGCTAGAGAGAAAAGGCTCTTAATAAACTAGCGAGCTTTACCATCAACGATTGCATCACTGCTTACCATCAGGCGGGATTGCATTCAAGCACTAGTTTATCTAGTATATAAAATTCTCGTCTCTTGGTGTTTGTGGTTAAACTCCTCCGAAACGGCTTTCCCGATTCTCATGAAATTTGGTGTGCATATTAGGTAGGTCTGAGAATCGGACAACATCTATTTTTTATCCCCCTAAATGGTAAGGGTAATCCACCTATTTATTTTTATTGAACTAAAAAAATGTTTCCTAAAAAAATATACATACTAAAACAACATTTGCCGGGTCAGCTAGTAATTTATAACATAAAAACTAGTGATTCAATTGTTGAGGTCATTTACATATGATTCTTTATTTATAGCAAAAATAGTAAAGTAGTAAAGGTCCGAGGACACTGCCTTGCGAGACACCATATATAGTAGATCGCAGGATTATGCTCCAGAAACATCAGAATTTCAATTATTTAAATTCAAAATTCTGTATTTTCCAGCTATAAAACTCTAAAAGTTGACATCACTACAAAGCCGTTGGATTGAATCAAGTAGCCTGTCAAACTGCATACTCAAACCTGATTCAAGCATTATTATTTACACACACATGTGAATTAAACCAGACACTCAAACAACAAGTATATACACAAAGCAAAATAATACAGTAGCCGCCATACTCTCGGGAAGGACAGACTATATAAAATAAAATAAAAAATATTATATTTTTTATGACCACGTCATACATAATTGATTTAAAAAAATGTTTTAAAACTGAGAGGATTATTGCGGAAGTGTTGTTACTAATAAGTGAATAATAGTGTTCCGTGGTTGACGTCGATTCATTTAAAAAGGTATATTTTTTTATATAAATTATAAACTAGTGCTTTACCGCAATCCCGCCTGCACCAGTGACGAAATCGTTGATGGTTAATCTCACTAGTTTATTGTCTAGTTATAAGGAAGACGGCAGTTGAGCGAGGTGATGCAATGTTAAACCCAATAACACGAAAAACGATGCTGCGCAGAGGGAGATAGATCTGGATACCCTCCACGACCAAACTCCCGACACATTAGCGCAGCGTACCCGGTACACATCGCAACATATCTGTTCAGACCCGTCCTCCGTACGGCTTCACCAGACATCATGCCGGAACACGACGAATCGCTTGGCGGCAGGACTTTGTCTGATGGGTGGTAACTTCTGTCGGCAGCCGATGTTATGGCCTACCACCGAGAAATCAAGAAATCAACTGATAGTAATAGTGGCTTACGCTTAGGCAATTAGGGTGCTGCAGCCTAATCGGCGAACACATTTTTGTCAAATGATTGCGACTAGTTTGGTAATCCGCGAACACATTTTTGTCAAATGATTGCGACTACATAGTTGGTAATCGGCGAACACATTTTTGGCAAATGATTGCGACTAGTTGGTAATCGGCGAACACATTTTTGTCGAATGATTGCGACTAGTTGGTAATCGGCGAATACATTTTTGTCAAATGATTGCGACTAGTTGGTAATCGGCGAACACATTTTTGTCAAATGATGCCAACTAGTTGGGATCGTTTGGACCGCAGTTGATATAATTTTAGTGTAAAATAAAAAATATGATCCCAACTAGTCGCAATCATTTGACAAAAAAGTGTTCGCCTAGGGTGCTGGTTTGAAACCCGGAACACAAACTTACACGACATAAATAATAAAAACAATATTTTGTATATATTCATAAAATAACCATGGTTTTATTCAACAAGGAAATAACAGCATCTAATGTAAATTAATGAGTCAACTACGCTTGTGTGTATTTGTCAATAACAAAAATCTACATCTATACTAATATATAAAGCTGAAGAGTTTGTGTGTTTGTTAGGCCCCCAACAAGGTGGACCGATGACCTGGTGAAGGTCGTGGGAAGCCGATGATTGCGGGGAACGCAAGACCGGTCATTGTGGAAGCCCTTTGAGGAGGCCTTTGTCCAGCAGTGGACTGAAGAAGAAGAAGAAGATCAAAACCTAATAGTATATCCATATACTAATATACAACGTGTAACATAAAGGATATATACATACTAATGGCATGGCATCTTGAGATGATATCAAACGATATCGGAAGGGTTTCAACTCAAAATAAAATACTCAAAAAATTGATACCAAATTTTCGGTTTCGTGTGTTTCTTAAAATCAAATCATAACAGACGTGGCAGCACACTACATACGTTAATAACTACTCGTTACTTGTTACGTTACTTGCCAAAATCCGATAAATGTCTTCAATATCTCTGTGCGACTAGTATGATAAGTAGCCTATCACAGGTGGTGTTTTTCCTCATAACTTCCTAACATAAAGAGATAGGATTAAAAAACCCTTCCAATATCGTTTGATATCATGTAAAGATGCCATGCCTTTGATAAGTATATACCCTTTATGTTACACGTTGTATAATGCTTCTCAAACTTTCTTTGTTTGTTTTAACGCGCTAATCTCAGGAACTACTGGTCCGATTTGAAAAAATCTTACATATTCTTACTTTGGATAGCCCATTGATCCAGGAAGGCTTTAGGCTATATAGTAAATTATATAAAGCTGAAAAGTTTGTTTGAACGCGCTAATCTCAGGAACTACTGGTCCTATTTGAAAAAAATCTTTTTGCGTTGAATAGCCCATTAATTCAAGAAGGCTTTAGGCTATATAACATCACACTGCGACCAATAGCAGCGGAGCATTTAAAAAAAATATTGATACCTACGCAGTTGTAACCGCAGTGCGCAGATGGTCTTTTACATATAGGTATAAGTTCACATTTCGAATTGAGTATAGATATCGCTTTAATTATCGTATAAATTTCATAAACTTTAAGACTAGTTTTTCCATAACTGTTATCCCGTCTAACTGAGCTAAATATATAAATTTATTGGCAACAGCAGCATTATTGACTTGAGTCCGGTTGGGTCGCATATGCGCGGATTTCTGACGGCGAATTTTTTTCGCCCATTGGATTTACAACGCTTTACTTAGCACCTAAAGTAGAAAATTCAACAGTGTGTTTAAACGAGACACTGGTATGCGCTCTGTTGGATTCTCAACGCTAAGCTAAATTCCGACAGTGAAAAATCCTGTGCGCAATTTTGTATTTCGAACGCCAGTCGTTAGCGCGCGAACGTTCTATTCTATTTTTTCTATTTTTATTTATGGCAAGTGAAGCCGATGTCGACTATTCTGCCAATGGCGTGAACGTTTTCATCGCCATACGTCAAGTCCGATGGTTTGACATGTCCATTAGTATATGTCGATACATATACTAATAGACATGCAACATTTTTATTTATTTATTTATTTATGCCTTAGAGATGAGAATTGTGGCACTCTGAAAGAAAGAGAGGATACGAAGTTTCGACCATGTTTCGACTATCTTTATCTCTCTCAAAATCATCAATCATCTATGAGAAAAAAGATAGTGCTAGACCAAAAGGATAGGCCATCTCTTTCACTCTTTTTAAACCAAAAATTACTGCAGATTATTCGCGTACGGCATGTCCATTAGTATTTATGCCTATGCGTCAAACTCTTAGGTCCGTATTCCAGAAGGAAACTCAAGCATTGATCTCTGCTTAAACATTACTTAAAGCGAGTTTCAACCAATCAAATGGCTTGAAACGAGACTTAAGTAGAGCTTGAGTTTTGAGTGACGTTCTGTAATACGGACCTTAGAGCGTGCTCTAGCGGACGGCATAGAGAGCGCGTTTTCGGGTTGCCACGCTATAACCCACATTGAAATCTGGTAAGACCAGTCTTATTTAGAACCTAAATCTTCAAGCGTATACCTGTTTTATGTTTTCGTAAAAATCATCTTGATTCGATAAGAATACATTTTAATATCACCTTTAACGCTGATTGTCACAAAATGCCATTAAATTGCTGGCGTAGCTTCACTCAGTGGACAAATTTAAAACAACTTTTCCCTCTTATTACAAAAAATAAGCCAGTCAGCCTTTCGGTGTTCTGTAAGATTCATTTTAATAATAATAATAAATAATCATTTAATTCGATAACACAGCTCATATACAATTAATACACACATAGTCACATTACACATACAACAGTTAAATCAAAATATCAATACATTAAAACTATTACAATATAAAATCAAAAAAAAATAAAAAGACATAATTATAATAACAATTTAAGGTCACATCAGCCAACCACATGCCGCTTACAGCAGTGGGGAGATGATGGAACAATCAAACCTTACCGCAAGCGCGGCCAAGCAAAACTTTGCGCTCCCCGCACTCGCCGCACCAGCGACGCACTCTTGCGCATAGTAGCGTGGAAGAAATCCACGCGCGCTTCCAAACATAGCCGACGCACTGCAATGGCGGGGGCGCCAACAACATCCTGAAGGGCATTTAAACTGAACACGAAGGGCGCTGTAAGACCGTTGCGTATAGTCACTAGTCAGTCCACAAGCTGCACGTGTATGAGTGTAGTGCAGTAGGCTCTAAAAGCGTTATTTTTACATCTTTAGAGCACCGAGCAAACCTGCGGATAACCATGTTAAACTCTGACCGACAGCGCCCTCCGTTCCCTTTCAATATCTGCATCATCCCTCAGGTAGAAGTCAGTCACGAAATGCCCCCAAGTATTTGAAACTCTCCACACCTTTTCCAAGGGAGGCCAATCAACTTTATTGGTGGCATTTCTAAAACTTTCCTCGGCCCATCACAGAAACACCATGCACTTTTTGCTACATTATATAGCAGTCCAGGTTAGCGACTGCATATTCCTCACACACGCAACATGGCTTTCTGAGTCCACAGATAGAGGCGCTCACAGCACCATATCGTCCGCGTAGCTGATGTTATTAAAACAGACGCCGTCAATGTGACAACCGACATGCCGCTCACTGAGCGCCTCAATCAATCAGATTCATATACAGGTTAAAATGGAAGGAGGCTCAAGCCTGCCTTACCCACATTCCAACCTATAAAGGGTCCGACAACGTGCCCGCCCACTTCCCCATTGTTTACCTGGTTACCGTACCAATATTTAAAATGTTAATTAGCTCCACGGTAACTGATTTTGGAGAGTGTGCGCGAAAATTGCATGTCATAATTCCGCCATCGCCGTTCCACCATAGGACGACCCGTCATACGGCGTGTATCCACCATATTATTACCATTATTAATAATTTGAATCATTTTGAAGCATATTGCTAATCCATTGCTCCATATGTTCCAAAAAATGTGTTTTCTCAACAACGTAAATAACGCAATGAACGTTGCTAAACTGTCAAAATGAAACCTATAATAGTTTCTTATTTTACATTGAAAGACCGCTTGTCTGACCTCTATAAACCAATATCTGCTTAAAACGATACTCTTCGATACTCAACTGGTTATCTGACTTTCGGGGTTAAGCTCTTCGTAACGACCATCAAATGACAGACGTGGCCAACCACTAAACATGCTTTTCGAGGTACGGAACCATTCAGCAAGAAAAAAAATCATGAACCGTTAAAAGTTTAAAAGCAAATGTCAAAATATTAAAGCCTACTGAAGTGATGTAACAGATAGGTTCACCCCTATCTCGAGGGTTTATTCATGCCAAAGCCGTATTTGGCTTTGTGCCTGGACAATTGGCAACGTTGCCAGTGTTGCCACCTTGCCACTTCTCTCATGATAACGCCCACCTACACCGTGCATAGAAAATTAGGGATTTGAATATAGGATCGATAAATCGGAGATTCGATTAAAAAGGAGTTGCTAAAATTGTGTTTTTTTTTAGTTTTGTTACGCGCACTAATTTTAATTGTATTTCTAGCTATACTCATTATCACCATCATCTCAGCGTATAATCCCGGTGGCACCCGCGGCTTTTGCGTTAGAGCTCAGAGTCCGCTCTACTAAAATTGCTCCTCCATTCCCGTGGTGTGAGATTGTTGACACGTTTGTCATCTCTTACAACGTCAAACCAGCACTTCTTTGGTCTACTTCGCTTGTTCCGGCCCGGCGGAATACCATAGCTATACTATTACAATATAATTATTCTATTTATAAATTTAAACCGTTTTTGGTTGTTTTCGATTGTAAATGGAAAGTTTTGACCTAAAGGCTCTTGATTTTTATTGAATCTATTCAGAATAAAAAACTATAAAACGCGTACTCAGTTCGCGATGACACAATTTGACACTTTTGACAGGTGCACGGAACACGGAGCGTGTAAAACAGCGGGTGATGCCATTTTAACTGTATATAACCGATGCATTGCTGAAGGCGTTTTTCCTCGTAAATGGCGACGCGGTTTCATACGAATAATACCAAAGTGTGGTGATAAACCACCGGATGATCCGAAGTCATATCGGCCTATCATACTTCTACCATCTTTGGGGAAACTTCTGGAGCGCCTCATCGTTCCACGTTTACTACCGAAAGGTCCAAAATTTCATAGTAATTAATATGGCTTCACCATCGGTAAATCAACAGTCGACGCGGCGCTTTCTGTCAGAAGCACCGTTAACCAATCGGAACACAAATACGTGATTGGTATCTTTTTGGATATTTCTGGGTCTTTTGATAACGCTTGGTGGCCTATGCTGTTGTTAAAATTATAAACCCGCGGTTGCTATAGAAACATATATAATCTCGTTTACTCCTACTTTATAAACGGTTCCGCGGTACTTAAGCTCGGTCATTTTTCTAGTATTAAAGCACTAACCATGGGATGTCCTCAGGGTTCAGTTGTCGGTCCTTATTTATGGAATTTGGGTTTTGATGATTTCCTCGCGATCCCGCTTCCTTGCGACTGTTCACTTACTGGTTACGCGGACGATGGCCTACTGCTCATTCAGTCAAGTACCCGAGCTGGACTTGAGAACTTGGCCAATACTTGCCTAAATCTAATATCTCAGTGGGGTGATCGTAACCGCCTAGCATTTGCGCCGCATAAAACCTATCAACTTCTACTAAAAGGTAATCTTAAATCATTGCCTACTATTAAATTTAATAACGTTCCCGTTAAAAAACAGCAATCCGTATGCTACCTTGGTATGGTCTTAGAAAGGAATTTTTCATTTATCGAACATATAAAAATAGTTGGCGATAAAGCTAAAAGGAACTTTTATGCCCTAACTAGAATATCCAAAGAATTCCTAACTTTAAAAATTATATATGGAGCTACCTACTTACGATGCACGGTGCACCTGTTTGGGCCGATAGGGCCAGCATAGGGGCGGCGCGACGTAAACTGCTTCAAAGCCAACGTTTGGCATTGATATTTGTATGCAAGGCGTATAGAACAGTCAGTACTGAAGCCTTACCCGTTCTGGCAGGTGTACTTCCAGTCGATCTTGAAGTACAGCGACGTGCTTCAATGTACTACTCCGCGAGGGGGGAGGCCATGGACACTAACTTTGTTACACAACGCGACCTCAATAGAATTTCTAGATTATTTAAACCTCAGACTGACGTCTGGGAAGACCTCTTATCCGAATGGCAAAGTAGGTGGGATAATTCCATCAAGGGCCGGCACCTCCATCTGTTCTTTCCATCCGTTGGCGATAGGCTGGCTAAGACATGGCTGGAGGTTGACCACTGCGTTGCCCAATTTCTCACAGGTCATGGCAACTTTAAAAGTAAACTGTATTCTTTTAAACTTGTTCCTTCGCCTTTGTGTCAATGTTCTACAACAGACTGTGAATTTGAACAGTCCGCATATCACATCTTGTGGGAGTGTATTCTTTGGCAGAATGAACGCAATATTATGTTGGATAGTGTACAAGTTACATCCGGAGTTGTTTATTATACGGACCTTGTAGAAACTAGAACTAATTTCCCTGCGTTCAGGCGCTTTTGCTATACCTATTATTGGAATCAATTGTAACAGCACATACCTACTTAGGACCCATTAACTTAATCAAATTTTATTCCGTGGTGCTTGGCAATCTGGGCTTCACCCAGTTGCAATAATGTCCCTTTGTGCCGATTGGCCTAGTTCTGTTCTGTCTCCTGCTTGTTATGGAGGGAAGTGGAAAAAATATCTTTTTTCTTACTTCTCCGCTATTCTTTTCTGATTAATTTCGTTGCGGGACCCAAGACAGTTGAATCGTTTCTCCGGGACTCGTCGAGCTTCATTGCTCGGCGTTTTTCTGGCGGTCTCCACTGTTGATTCTGGCTTTCAGGAGTTGCAGTGGGTTGGGAAAAGAGTGGCGGGTTTAGTCCCAAAAAAAAAAGGTGCACGGAACTGACGTCTCAATGTTGCCAACTATTAAACGTCATTTGAGTAGACCCCCAATTATGTCATCATTTCAAAAATCATTCAACCTCAATAACTCTTTGGACATTCGATTTGAATAATTATTATTAAACATTGTAATTTTAAATCAGATATCAGCCGACGGTCCCCATCCCTACGTGTTAGTGCAATGATGCGCAATGTCGATCAGCTTTGACTGACCACTGTAACTGACTGTAAGCGATGTTCATTTGAAAGCCATGCACTGAAATGTTAATCTGGTTATACACTGAAGGCAATAGGCATAAACGCTTGTACGATCTGGAATCGGATAACAGTGACCTAATTGGGGTGAATTTTGCCTTGTATAAGCCCCGCACGATGATATTGCGACTGGCCGCCATCTTGATGACGTAGTCGAACTCGCATCGTCGGTACCGTTCGCAAGTTCAGTCCGCACTTACGTACTTATGTGCATCGAATATTTGTTAACTTTTTGTTTTTGTTATCCTGTTTTATTGTTGTTCTTGAGTTTTGTTGTTTAGTTCCCTTAGCTGTTACTCGTTAAAATGAGAAAGAAATGAATTAACAGTCGTGCTCGTTAAGAAATATTATACATTCAATGTACACGGTGAGGAAAGAAATACCTACAATGCGCAAAATCTTGGCGGTTTAAAAAGTAGACCTTAATAATACTGGTAGTGAAACTACATTTTAAAAAATATTAAATGTGATTTAGGCTACCAATTTAAACGATGCTACCAAAAAAGACTAGCTGTAATCGAAAGACCCCAAATTCAAGCGTGGAGGGCTAAATATTTACGACGTATGAAAAAAAATGACTCGTTTGGTAATAACAAAAGACCCGTTATTTATCTCGACGAAACGTGGATACACGACACTACACGGTAAAAAAATGTTGCCAAACAGCAACCGATGTCGGAGTGAGACGGAACAACAGCCCCGGCCGCCGATAGATAATAGTTCACGCGGGAAGTGAAAGCGGCTTTGTTGACAATGCCCTTTTAATGTTTAAAGCAGACACCAAAACAGGGGATTACCATGAACAAATGAATGCTGAGTATTTCACCAAGTGGCTTACAGAAAAATTAGTACCTAACATACCATGCAACTCCATAATTGTGATGGACAACGCCCCTTATCACAGTAGGGATGAAAAACGGCCACCAAGCATGAACAATAAAAACAGTTGATGGTTGAGTGGCTACAAGCTCACAATATCGACTTTACACAAAACCAGAACTGTATTTATTAATTAAACGGCACAAACCGCCGAAAAATTATAAAATTGACAACTTATTAGCTGGCAATGGCCATGAGGTCGTTAGATTTCCACCCTACAACTGCGACCTCAACCCCATTGAGTACATCTGGAACCTGGTAAAGATGAGGGTGTCAGAAAAGAATGTGTAGCAGTTGGAAAGTCCCACTGAAGCTCTGACGTTGAAGGCATTGGCGTCAATAACTCCAGATGACTGGCGAAAGGAATTCAATCATGTTAATCGGCTTGAAGAGGAATATTGGAATAAAGATCGAATAACTGACGAGTTATTTGTCATAAATACGGCAGACGATAGTGAATCGGAAACGACAGACACTGAAAGCAGTTGTGATTCGGAAGACTATATGAGTGGAATTGAATAAATAGGATAAGATTATATTGAATTATATATAAACATTTTTTTACATAACTTATAAGCTATCAACTTATAAGTAAAACCAGGATGGTATGTGGGGGGAATAAAACCAGGATGTAGTAATTAAAACACGACTGCTACACAGTGGACTCTGGTTCAATTCCCGCTCGCGAAATTAACAGAATTAAAGTTAGAAAAAAGATAGTATTGATGTAAGAAAAATATACGAATAAGCATTGATATAATCTTAAACTAATATTAACTTTAATATTATATCAATGCGAATAAGTATATTTTTCTTACATCAATAAGAATTATTTCCTTGAAATTTGTTATAATGAAAGTTTATTTGTCAGAATATGGGTGAGTAAGGTATAAAGAGTGTATGTATAATCCATACTAATATTATAAATGCGAAAGTAACTCTGTCTGTCTGTCTGTCTGTTACGCTTTCCCGCCTAAACCTCTCAACGGATTTTGATGAAATTTGGTACAGACAATCTTTGGACCCTGAGAAAAAACATAGGCTACCTTTTATCCCGGAAAAAATTGATATTCCCGAGGGAAATCTAAAAAACGCGATATAACCGAACACCACGCAGGCGAAGACGTGGGCGGAAGGCACACAATCTTTAGACCCTGAGAAAGGACCTAGGCTACCTTTTATCCCGGAAAAATTTGATGTTCCCGAGGGAAATCTAAAAAGCGCGAGATAACCGAAATTTACGCGGGCGAAGCCGCGGGCGGAAAGCTAGTACAATTATAAAATACAAATAAAACCTTAACCCTAGCTTATTAATTTTGCATTAAACATTCTTTTGCTAGCTGTCCTTTTGTGTGACAGATGACGTCACAAAGCTGTTATTGTGACAAGGTTCCATCGCAATATCAACGTGCGGGGCTTATACAGACCTGGTTAATTACAAGCAGACAATTATTTGTAGAGTTTTGAGAGCATATTATTCCGTCAAAAAAGATAATATGTGTGCCAATCTTAAATCATCTCGAAATTCAATAAAAATAACACACAGAACGTGCCACCAATCCATATCCTCCTGTGGGTGTCGTAAGAGGCGACTAAAAGAACTCTCACCAGGAAAGCGGGCAGCAGCGCTTCTCCTGTGGAATATCAAATTACTGCGATCCGCAACCCGTCTGTCAAGCGTGGGGATTATGGCAAACCCCCCACCTTGGGGAGACCTTTGTCTAACAGTGAACCTATATAGAATTAAGAAAAAGAAAAAAAGAAGAAGATACAAAGGGCATAAAGAGAGAATTGTATGATTATAATTATTTCCCCTATCTCCGTTCCATCATCGGACGACCCGTCGTACGGCGAGTTTCCACCCTTACCTATGTTGTTAACACCACTACCACCCGGACGAAGCGTTTCGCCTCCTTTATACCGCGTACATCGAGGGTCTGGAACAATTTGCCAGCGGCGGTGTTTCCGTCGGACTACAATTTGAGTGTCTTCAAGGCTAGAGTGAATAGGCTCTTAATAAACTAGTGCGCTTTACCATCAGTGATTGATCTCGACCCGATTCCGCCCCGGTCCCGAACATCGGTTCGGGACCGGGTCGGAATCGGTTCGAGATCGGTGCGGGATCGGGTCGGAATCGGGTCGAGATCGGGTCGGATTCCGAACTGATCTCGACCCGTCCCCGATCCGATCCTGAACCGATCTCGACCCGAACTCCGTTCGATCTCGACGAAAAAACAATCGAAAAACCCTCAGACGGAGGGGAGTAATGTAGCGGTGCCTACAACCGCCACATGCGAACAACACGTCATACTGACGTCACACGAATTCTACATCTCGCAATCAGAGTTTACCGTGCCTCGCGACATCAACCGGCGGGCAAGTGGCCCGCCAGACAACTAGTCTGGTCGGAGGAACCTCCATTTTCTATGGAGGATGAGTGAGCTTTACACGCTGCTCCTCATACCTCCACACGTCACTGCTTACCATCAGGCGGGATTGCGGTGAAGCGCTAGTTTATAATTTATATAAAAAAAGAAAAAAATGGACAATAAAATTAAATAACACACCTGGAGTACGTAGGCAAATTGTGGTGTCATTTATTCTTTCTTTTCATTGGCATTGAGCAGTTTTAAAAAAATAGAAACAGAAAATTAATCGCTTACAACTAAATACTAAATACGTATTTCACAAAACTTCCTTTTTCCAGGTACACAATAAAATAACAAGATGCACATAAAACCGATGTTAGCGATCCCGATTTGTTTATTTGGCGTCTTCGTTTTTTGGATAACTGGTTCGAGTGGTAAGTCAATTTTTCATATTTTAAAACCAATAAATTATAAAACGGACAGACACAAATCTGCCGATGATCCATAATTGACATGTCAAGTTACGTGAGGTGAGGTTAGATTGAACTGTCAAAGTGTCAATCCCTAACCTTACTCGGAATGACGGTTTTTTGACGGAAAGCTGAGTGTCACGCTCGTTTTTCATTGGACTTTTAAAATTATTTATAGTGCCGTTTACTAAATAAAAGCGCGTGATTTACGTACTAAAAAGTGCATTCAGTAAATAATGCATAAAGAACATTGAAATATCGCAGCATGGTGGCCCCATCATAACTTTTTCTCAAACCTCTCTCGTAAGACGGTTCACGCGGCCTCCTTTTTCGACATGAATAATTCATTACGTGACATTGGCTAAATGCACAAACCGTGCGAAGCCATTAAAGAAAGAAAGATGAAGAACTACTTATTGAAGATTTTGATTTTACTTGGAATTGGCACAAGTCATAACTAGTGCCACATTACAACTAAACAAAACTCTCTTCACTCTTACTTCATCTAAGTTTTCACGATGAGACGGTAATAGAATTGCACTGCTGCAGTGCAATTCTGTTCTGTCAAGTGCAAAAAAGGCTAGAGTGAATAGGCTCTTAATAAACTAGCGCGCTTTACCATCAACGATTACATCACTGCTTACCATCAGGCGGGATTGCGGTCAAGCACTAGTTGACAATATGTTGTTTTGGCCAAAGCCGCGGTCACGCAAGCTATTCGTGATATTAATGTTGTGCACGAGCAAATAGACATTTTTACATGTGTATTCGATTTTACGAGTGAATTCACAAAGATTTTGTTATATAATTTGTGTTTTCGAGATAGATAAATCTTAATTTTATTTAATTTTTTAATTACTTTATTAAAAGGATTTTTAGGAGCATTGCTATTTCAGTTATTATTATTTTATTTTATTTGTGTAAGCTAATAAGTATTTAGTTTATTATGATGTATGGTTTCTATAGGTATAAGTAGATTTGTAATGTTTTAAATACCTTGTTATCGCATTGGGTCTTACCTGTAATGTTAACAGATTAAGGATTAATATATAAATAAATAAATAAATGTTAAAAAAAAGCTCTGTTTTTGGATAAGCGTAGAGACTGATTTACACGGTGCAATTTATAGCCTATGGCTATGGCGTTAATGAAGTTGAAGCAACAATAAAAGTTGCATTGTCTAAACACCATTTAGTTGATGCAAGTCATTTGTTGCATCAATTTTGTTGTAAGCCATAGGCAATTAAATTGCACCGTGCAAATCAGTCTTTATTCTAGTTGTAATTAATTTATCTTAGGCTTTCGGGAAGCTACGTAGAATCTTTTCGTCCGAAATACCGCAGTGTCTCAAGACAAAAGTCTTCGACCAGTGTGTGTTGTCAGTGATGACTTATGGAATTGAGACGTGGTCGCTAACAATGGACCTTATAAGAAGGCTCAAAGTCACGCAAAGGGCAATGGAGAGGGCTATGGCTAGGGCTTGGGGTTTCACTGAGCGATCAAATCAGGAATGAGGAGATCCGCAGAATAACGAGAGTAACCAACATAGCCCGAAGAATTGCAACACTAGAGTGGCAGTGGGCCGGGCACATTGTCCGTAAGACCGATGCCCGATGAGGCCGACGGGTTCTCGAGTGGCGACCACGCACCGGAAGATGCAACGTGGGTAGGCCCCGAACAAGGCGGCGGTCCACCTTGTCGGGGGCCTACCCACGAAAGGATCGAAGATAACATTTTAGTTTAATCCTGTCAAATTAAGATACTCCATAGACAAGTTCAGACGCGATTATACAACGTAACATAAAGGGTATATACATAACAAAGGCATGGCATCTTTACATGATATCAAACGATATTGGAAGGGCTTTTAACTTATCCCTTTATGTTAGGAAGTTATGAGGAAAAACACTGCCTGTGATAGGCTACTATCATACTAGTCGCACAGAGATATTGAAGACATTTATCGTATTTTGGCAAGTAACGACGGTAACGAGTAGTTATTAACGTATGTAGTGCTGCCAATGTTTGTTATGTGATTTATTTAAGAAACACACGAAACCGAAAATTTGGTACCACTTTTTTTGAGTATTTTATTTTGAGTTGAAACCCTGCCGATATCGTTTGATATCATCTAAAGATGCCATGTCTTGGTATGTATATATACCCTTTTTTGTTTCATCGTTGTATACATGGCGACTAAAATACGCCAAGTTTACGTCAAGAGCACTAATTTGACAGGTCTAAACAGACATTTTATCTTCTGTCCTTTTCATAATGGAATTGATAGAAATAGCACCGACCTTAAATTTAATTTAATTGGTGAACAAGGGAATCGATGTATTGTACCAAAAGACAACCAAACCACCTTCTCGATTCCAGGTCTCTTCATGCTACCGAACCTCACAGAACCATGCTACAGATGCCTCTGCTACGGCGTCAACCCGGATGCGACCTTGGACATGGGTGTACCAAAGGTTATTGTGGTCCCTTCAACATCTCCAGGGTCTACTGGTAGACGCTGGAAGGTCGTCTTGCCTGATGATGATCCGGAGAGAAATCATGGTGGGTATTATAAAGTTTTTTATGTTTCACAAATGCTGTGGTTTCTGTCGCCACTAAACAAAAAATACGAATTTACATTTTTTTTTTTTTTTTTGTAAAGGTACCTAATCGTACGAAACTCTTCGTGCGCGAGTCGGATTCTCACTTGCCGGTTTTTTTTTTTTTTTTTTAATAAAATTTCCTTGACAGCTTTGACAACCTCTGATTTTGCATCACTATCCAAATCATAGTGATATTTATTCTTATTGTAATAACGTTGCTATTGGGTTGTTAACATTGACAAATCTGCCAAATTCATTGTGATCTTTATTATCGGTTCAATAAGGTTGCTATTAGGTTGGTATTATTACTGGTTAAATAACAATGAACGGAGTGTATCAACAACGCTCCTTATCAATGTCATTCAGACTATATGTAACTAGCGACCCGCCCGGGCTTCGCACGGGTGCAATGCTGATAGTAAACACACTATAGAAAAACTGTGAACGTTGTATAAAAAACATAGCGGCCCGCCGCTCCCGCCGCCCCGGCCAGTCGGTACCGCCGCAAACGCGACGCCCCCCAATTTTTAAATCTATAATAATTTATTTAACTAGTATAATACATTTAACGTATATATTTATTGCTTAATCAATGTAAATAGTACACTGTAGACTACCTACATTATTTCTCTCTCCTTCCCCTTAGTGTTCCATCCAAAGGTTGTCTGTAATAGATCGCTCTTAGCGGTAAGACCGCCCATTGTGTCACCCTTTGTAAAATCTTTTTATTTATGTTCTGTAATCTATATGGTGTACATAATAAAGAGTATTATATTCTATTCTATTGATATGCTGTAAGACGGGTGATATAGATCTATATTAAATCAAAAATGTATTTATGGTATTAAATTGGATAAGGATTAATGCTGTATTGGTTAAAATTGCTTCAAAAATTAGCCACTAAATGTCGTAAAAAGTAAATGACAAAAAAAATATACCATCGCTTACTTAATTATACAATATGTTAAGAAAACCCTGTCCGACCCGTAAGGATAATAAAGGTTAGGTAAACACATGACCAAATAAAATATGAAATTTTACATAATCATCATAGTAACAATACTAGTGAATTTTGAAATAACCTCTTTTTCTCGCGAATTAATTCCAACTTCCCCAAAATTTGGTAATTTTTAAAAAGTGACAACATTATTTTTGACGGTACAATTCTGAGCGAATAGCGATGCGGCCGCGTACCGCGTGCCCTGCCCCTCTTCGCCCGCGCCTGCATGGCATACTGCACATGTTTTAAGTTACCTCTTTTTGCGAAATAATATTAATTTTTTTAGGGAGATTTTTTTTTAAGTTTAGGTCGGCTTTGTAGGCGTTAGTAGAATCAGTTATCGCTACCTAACAATACCTTCACGGATCGGACAGGGTTTTCTTTACATATTGTATACACATACATACGACATAATTATACCATCGTGGACTTTTCTGTAGACCTTTTCAATGTGTACAAAATTTAGTACATTATTTTGATAAATCTTATAAGGTTCAACCTGCGTTTCATTGCAAACGCGGAAATAATGTAATTATTTACGACATCACATTGGAAACCTCAAAAATAATAGTATTTCTCCACTATTTAATGGATGTTAATATACATATAAACCTACCTCTTTAATCACTCTATCTATTTAAAAAACCGCTCAAAATCCGTTGCGTAGTTTTAAAGATTTAATCATACACAGGGACATAGGGAAAGAGACTTTGTTTTATACTATGTAGTGACATATCTGTTCCATGGACATATTTCCAGCCAATGGAAAGAATGAGTTTATAAGACCTTATGCGACGTATCTAAATATATCTAGTAAAATGATAAAGCTGCTTTAGTGGTCTAAAGCAACTTTATAATTTTACTAGATAATAATAATCTTTTTCAAAGTATGGGTTGCGACCCCCAGGGAGTCGACAAACCATCAATCATTGAGGGGGTCGCGGTTTATTTAAGTTTACAGGCGATTACAAATGGAATCTGACACTTCAAAATCGCAATGGTTGATAGTAGGTATCCCGTTTTACAGTCTAAAATTCCAAATTAGGCTCGCGAAATTTGCCTCGATACTAAGGGGTCCCCGCCGTGAGAAAGGTTGAAAACCACTACTTTAGACCACAAGTTTATTAACGATTAGTAACCAGTGACGGATTAACCCTTAATCAAATTAAGCAATTGCCTAGGGCATCACGTCTGGGGGGGGCACCAGAACAAGCACAAAAAAGTCCATCCTTAGGGCATCACGAATCACGTCTCACTCTCACGTCACCAAAAACCACACCAAAAAAGTTTCTAGGACTAATTTGAAAATTCGCGCGTTTTAAGTTGACATAGAGTCCGACCTAGCGTCATAACCCCGCTCCCGCTTGCCCACTCGCTACCCGCTAGAGCATTCGGCAATTCGAATGTACCGGAAGATGCGGTGCGACTTTGATTCTTTGGGCCGTGGAAGAATTTAGACTCCCGCGGCCGAAGAAGAGACACCGGGGTAGTTTTAGTCAGTAAGAGTCTGACAGACCCCGTCGCCCACCCCAGGGCGGCGGGCATCCATTGATGATTTCCACCCCGGAAAAAAAAAGGTACACGTAACTGTCAACAACTTCGAGAAGAGAGTCTCCAATCTTTATAGGAGTCGGTACAACATGGGGGCGTTAGACATGACTGGTCTTGTCCATGTTCATCTTAAGACCGACTCGCTCGAAGGCTCTACTGAGGTCTTCGAGCATTGTACTCAGGTCCTCCGCGGTCTCAGCCATGGCAACGATATCATCAGCAAACCGAAGGTGTGTATTCGGACTGACATGGTGGAGTTTTCGTACAAACCCTTCAGCGCTTCAATATGTATACCGATAGTCTATTTGGCGCCGCTGGAGAGACTGCAGTACAGCCCAGGTCTCGATCAGGTGTATAAAATAATACATAACAATAAAATTGAATCAGCTTTCCCTAATATGGAAACAGCCCCCTGCGTATATTTTTATCGCTTATGATTTTGAATTGCTCAGCGGAGCGTTCTTTTACATTATTAAAAATATTAAAAAATGAAAAAAGACAAAGATGATACAAGAAAGGCTCGATAATTTATCGATATTATACATAGAGTCCGATATGATAAAAAACATTACTTATATGTTAATACTATCTTGCGTGAATTCAATGCCCGAAAAAGCCGCAAGGCGCGTTTCAATAAATAAATAAATTATGCTTCAATTGGTTTTTATTTTGTTACATCTGGGCACGCCACAATAGCGGCGGTAAGTCCCCTCTTTGAGGAGTGGCTAGAGAGGCGCCACGGCGCCCTCACCTTCCGCCTGACGCAGGTCCTCACCGGACACGGTTGTTTCGGGAGGTTCCTGTTCCGTATTAGGCGGGAGGAAACGCCAGGGTGTCACCATTGCGTGGATCGCCATGAGGACACGTTGGAGCATACGGTGGAGGTCTGCCCGGCTTGGGTGGAGCACCGCCGTGTTCTCGTAGCGGCGATCGGCGGCGATCTCTCGCGTCCGACCCTGGTCCAGGCCATGGTCCGGAGCGAGAATACATGGCAGGCCGTCACCTCCTTCTGCGAAGCAGTGATGCTGGCAAAGGAGGAGGCGGAGCGCGTGAGACAGCGGGAATCCCAGCGCCCTCACGCCACTAGCCGCCGCAGGAGATGCCCCCTGTGGTCGGGAGACCACACCGAACTCCCAGCCACCGTAGGCGCGGGCCTGCGGGCGGTGAGCAGTGGGCAGCTCGCCGCCCGGTAAGGATCAGGCCCGAGTCGACGGCGCGTCGTGTTTCACGTGCGCCTCAAAAAGATGTCAGCACATCGTGACGGGGTCCACGAAGACCGATGCCTCCTGGGTCAGGGTTGCGGGTTGGTTAAACAAGAAACTGTGGCCCTGGCCATCGCACAGGCCAATGAAGAAACGCGGGTGGGTTTTAGTCAGTAAAAATCTGACACGCCCTTCCGCTCCGCCCAGAGCGGGAGAAGTCATTTGATGATTCTCCATCACAACAAAAAAAAAAAAAAAGAAAAACATCTCATCATCTTATTTTACAAAAAACGAATGTTTTTAGGCGGTAAAGCTTTAAAGACCGATTCTAGTTGACCTTGACATACGGATAGGGGGGCCCACAGGCGTGGATTACTTAGGGCATCAAGTAGTCTTAATCCGTCACTGTTAGTAACCTAATCATACACTGGTTTCAGCTTGGTCAGACTGCGCGAGGAGTTATCACTGCGCTAAAAGAATCATTGAAGGATATTTGCAGAAGTTTGGGCAGGTAAGTTTATAGAAATAATGATCATTCAACCGTGACAGATTTAGGTTCTATTTGACTTCGTTTACTCTGGCAAATTTAAAAAGTGCCTGTTTTTAATGGAGAACGCAATGTGCGAGCTGGACTTCTTTTTGTTTCCGTGGTGGAAAATCCTCATGGATGTCCGCCGCCCTGGGGTGGGCGATGGGGTCTGTCAGACTCTTACTGACTAAAAACGACCCCGGTGTTCCATCTCACACCTACACCGTGGGTTGCGAGAACAAACACTGCTTCTGCAACCCCCGATTGGTGCTGGCCCGCCACTGTGGGCCTCCTCGGGTCACTGCCCCCGAGTGAGGTGGATGACTCCCCGTGACGTGTAAGAGTGGCGCGCGTAGAACACTTCGCGCCGCCACCTCGGTTCCTGATGTTTGGGGGGCGACAGATGTTTCCGAGTCGCCCCTGGACACATTTGGGGGGGCTGGAAGAGGGCGTTTTCCGCTCTCCGCCGACGCCCGATGCGCCTGCTGCGGGCCGGGTGACTCGGGAGACGACTGTTTTGCAGAAGGAAACCACCGCATCTCAGGACTCCTTGCTGCCGACCATCGACTCGATTACGGCCGGCAGCGACAGGTCACTGCCTACTTCAGAAATGAATACTAACTCCCGGCAGTAGACGCAGTGGTGGGACCGGGTGTGCGGCTCCCTGTTTATGCGACACAGGTATTTTCCGAAGCAACCATGCTCCGAAAGTACCTGGGTCATCCGAAACGTCAAGGAGCCATGCCTTCTCCCGAGCCAGTCCGCCAGTACCAGCCGGATTCCTTCGATGGTGGTGAGGACGGCGGTAAGACGTGAAAGCCTGTCCCGCCATTCCGCCACCAGGGCCTCGTGGAGCTGCGACCAACTTGGCTCGAGCTGACGCAGCATCAGCCATTTGCCCCGCTTCCGCGCCTCCTCATGCCACAGGAACAGTGACGCGAGTACCTTCGTCTCCAGGTCCCAAGGCGGGGATCTAGCCAGTAGGCAGTGCGCCTCATAGGAGATCGTGTGATACCCATGTATGACTCTGATGGCCATCGCTCTCTGCGGTTGTCGCAGTACAGCGATGCTGCCGGCCGTCAGGTCAGAGACCTACACCGGGGTCCCATACAGGGCCATCGATCGCACGATTCCTATGTAGAGCTGCCTGCAGGCGGTGCTCGGGCCCCCCAGATTGGGAAGCAACGTTGAAAGCACCCCAGCCGCCCTCAACAAATTGGGCGTCAGCCGCCGAAAGTGAGGGCCGAAGTCCCACCGGCTGTCGAGCACCAATCCCAGGTACTTCATGGTGGACTCGACAGCGATGTGATAAACTGGACTAAACCAATCGTAGCGATCCTACTTGACTTCTTGTTTACTTGTGTGACAAGAAAAACTCGCCATACTGACGTCACACAAGACCTGCATCTCGCAAGCAAAGTTTACCGTGCTACTAGCATATATTCCCAACATCAACCTCTGGTCGGAGGATCCTCCCTTTACAATGGAGGATGAGTGAATTTTACACTCTGTTCCATTTTTAAATTTGAATTATTTTGTAGTCAGAAAATGTTCATGACCAAACTAATCGATTAATTCCAGGACTGCAACGGCGATGGCGTAACAAACTGCTTTGATTACATGATGGTGAACGGTAATGGGGGATACGGATGTACCAAACCCTTGAACGAGTCGGCGAATGGAAGAAGATGGCTGCAGAGATACGCAGAGTGTACACTATAGAAGAAGCTAACGTTAATTCCTTTATCTTCAGCCGTATGTCTTAGTGCTGGACAGTGGCCTGTATTGTATGGCAAAAGCAAAATATTTTTTTCTATAGAAAATATTGCCAAATGCAAGTCTAACACGCTAACCGCTTAGATATAACCCAAAGGTGTGCGTATTATTGTGAATGTCAGCATTAGATGTTTTAATAAAATATGTCCTTTTTTTCTGTTTTGGTTTTGAATTAAAGCGTTGCCCACACTTGAATTACTCCTGTATCGTGGGTGGGTTTAAACCCACGTGTATATATTACTTACCCATACATTTTTGTGTTGGTTAAACATATAAATTCAGATACAGAAACGGTCAGACCCGGAACAACTACATATCTATAAGCAATAAAAATATTTCTTCTGTGCGGGAATTGCACGGTGAGACGCAACACAGTAGTTGATTCCTCAGCCACTGCGAAACCCGTGTCGCTTAGGCGTGTACACTTAAAAACAGGGAAGAAAAAAAGCAAAAATTTCACACAGAATTTGTCATATTTCTTTATTAGATAGTCTGCTATTACTATAGCGTCATATTGGTCGGTCAGTGATCTCATAATGACAGATTTTGACAAGTTTCGTAATCTACTAAAAAATGGCGTCATTATGACTCTCCAGTGGTCAATCACTGATACTCCACTCCATATTAATAAAAGTTCAAATTGATAGTAGTAGTTTTAAGAAAATCATTTCTACTAACGGCTTTTAAAATAATGGCAATACGGCAATGTCATTCAATCATCATTCCCTTATGAGACAACTGACCGATAATTAATCGATCATTATGAATATGTTGGAGGTTGGTTCCTGTAGAACATTCCTGGCCGTTAGGTGTATAATTTATCACATAGTGACTTTATTGTCATATTCAAATATGATGTTATTTCGGAAGAAATGTCTGAGACGAACGAACGTTGTTTCTGTGCTAAATAACCAATTTAGATATAGGCAAGAGGAACTGCGTGCGGAACTTTTTTTTATAAATTACTAGCTGCGCCACGCGGTTTCACCCGCGTCTTTTTTTTATATGCCCCGCTCCTATTGATCGCAGCGTGATGTTAAATAGCCTAAAGCCTTCCTGGATTAATGCGCTATCCAATGCAAAAATATTTTTTCAAATCGGACCAGTAGTTTCTGAGATTAGCGCGCACAAACAAACAAACAAACTCTTCAGCTTTATATATTATATAGTATAGATGAACTAGCGTTTGACCGCAATCCCACCTGATGGTAAGCAGTGATGCGATCGTTGGTTGTAAAGCGCGCTAATTTATTAAAAGCCTATTCACTCTAGCCTTGAAGACACTCAAATTGTAGTGTGACGGTAACACCGTCGCTGGCAAATTGTTCCAGCCCTCGATGTACACGGTTTAAAAGAGGAAGCGAAATGCTTCCTCCGGATCGCAGTGGTGTTAACAACGTAAGGGCGGAAACTCGCCGTAACACGGGTCGTCCGATGGTGGAACGGAGATGGGGGAATTAAATCATGTAATACCCTCGCACACTCACCAAAATGCATCCTGTAGAACACTGAAAGGCTGGCTACTCTACGCCTGTGCTCCAGGCTTTGGAGACCGTTTTGAGTTAAATCTGGGTCGCCAATCAGCCTCTTCGCACGCTTCTCCACAGAATCCAAAGTAGGCATTAGTAGTAGTCATTTTTGATCTTTTCCTGATTGGCCTGGGTCGTGGAGGTTTATCTACAATATGTTAAGAAAACCCTGTCCGATCCGTGAAGGTGTTGTTAGGTATCGATAACTGATTGTACTAATGCATACAAAACCTGGCTAAACCTAAAAAAAAATACCCCCTAAAAAAATAAATATTATTTCGCAAAAACAGGTAGCTTACAAGGCAACACTGGGCAGCGCGGGCGACGAGGGAGGTCACGCGGTCACGCGCTTAACCGTAGCGGTGCCGATAGGTCATGAACTCACTTGACCTCATGCATGACCTTCCACACTTGCATATGGTTAGTACCTAGCTCTCGTGTCACAGTGGGGTCCTCGTTGAATAATTCGAGCACCTACTTTTCAATATCCGGATCGTGGATGCATGGTCTCCCTACACCATGAGCTTCAATAACACTGCGGGTTACGTAGTCGCGATTTTACAGACGTTATAACGCACAATCACACGGGACCGGGGTACAAAACGGATCTCATAGTCTCTACGAGCCTCACTCACATCCAACCACACACATCGCATTTTAAATTACGTTAGAAAACGAATTGATCACACAAAACACTAAACGTCTTTACGGAAGGAAAGTTTACGCGAAACTGATAATAATTCCAATTTATTCGAAGTAAATGTAAAATGATTTATGATTTTTATTTCATAAAAATACTTAATAGGTACACAGGTGCGCTGGCGGTGTTCTTTGAATAGAGGTGAGTAAGTAAGTACTCAAAATATCGACGGATCGATTGTTACAATTTATTTGTAACTATTATGGTATCGATTTAGTATTGCAGAATCTCATGCATGGATTCAATATTTCACAAAACTCAATAACATTCCAAAGTTTTAATTACAGTTTCTGTCTGAATGTCGATGATATTGACCGTTAAAATGTTTATAATATTTTACTAAAAAAGTATTTCATAAGACCCTCTCCTTTCTGTTTACTAATATGTAGTATTCTGTAATCTGTGCTAATAGGTCTATCTGTTATAATATTGTTATTAGTAATTTATCGATAATGAAACGAAAGTACATTTACCATTAGGTAATCTGTTTTTACAATAAATCATTCAACCTGCATTGTTTTACACTAAAATTAATAATAATAATAATTTATTTGCATCAAATGTTACAGTACATTGAAACATTTAGTACAATAATAAATTAATCAACATCATCATCATCTCATCATTAGTTAATTATATCAACTGCGATCCAAACGATCCCAACTAGTCACAATCATTTGACAAAAATGTGTTCGCCTATTAGGCTGCAGGTACAAGTTTCGATTAATAGCGATAAAAAACGTTATTACGCAAAAATTAGTACATCACTAGTTTTTTTCTTTGAGTACGCCGACAAGCCGCCGCGCGGGACTTCACAAACGAGCACCGCCAAACATCGAGCATTAATTTATGCATTATAATATCCAACAAAGAATCAAACGATGATACCGCCGAAAATGGTGTTGTCACATTTTAAAATTTTACCTTATTTTGAGTTAATTCGCGGGAAAAAAAGATTAATTCAAAATTCATTAATATTGTTACTATGATGATTATGCAAAATTTCATATTTTATTTGGTCAAGTGTTTACCTAACCTTTATTATCCTTATGGGTCGGACAGGGTTTTTACATATTGTATATACCTATGTATCTATTATAAGTATAGTATCGTTGAGTTAGTATCCCAGAACACAAGTCCCGAACTTACTTTGGGGCTAGCTCAATCTGATTGTGTGATTTCTCCGTATATATTTATTTATTTATTTTTTGATCTTCACTATTTAACTCAGTGTGTTGATGGGTGATCCTGCAGGGGCTGGGGTTTGTGCAACAGAAAACACTTGTTTGTGAGGTAAAAATCACGTTTATTGCGACTCTTTTCTGGCAATACAATATGGCCGAATTTCGCGATTGATAGGCAGACGTGCGCGTTGGTTTGCGACTATTGACAGACTGAAGGGGGGCTCGACGAGTGTGACCAGCCTAGGGTTGCCATTTTTTTTTACAAGAAATAAAGTATATTCAGGTCTGTGAAGAATATTAAACAGTATTTTAGAAAAATGAACAGTATTTTATTTATTTAATTTTTTACATACATATTTTTTGGAACTCCTCACACAACTAAATTTAAATCGTTTTTTAATATTTCGTACGTCTCACCACAATTATAATTTAAATTAAAATAAATGAGGAGCTCATTTTTAAACAAATTTATTGATGCTCTATTTCTGTCCGCCCGCCACTTGGCACTCCTGATTTGTTTGGTGGCTGCGCTGTACTGCACAGAGCGCGCGCGCCCTCTGACTAAATAAAAATGTGTGAGCGTTTGAGTATATCACATAATTAGAACATATAAAACACACACACAGAAAACAGTATTTCACATAGAAAACAGTATTTTTTATACTTTATTTCTGTTCAACAGTAAAAAGTATAATTTAGTGAAAAACAGTATAATACTGTTTAAAACAGTATAGTTGGCAACCCTAGACCAGCCTGACACTGTGTCCCAACCCTCAGTACTAAACTAGTGACACCACTTAGTTCTTTAGTTTACATCCTTCTTAATACAGGGTGGCGCAATAGAACGTGCATATTGCATCATCTTTTTTTGCGGGGTAGAAGGGGCGTGGGCGGGGGGAGACCGATATCGTTGGGTAGCGCGGTTCATGAAGTTTTAGTCACTATGAGTCACTTTGACGGGAAGCGTCGCGCATTTTGCGTGCGCGCATTTTACGAAAACTCTCGTTCGTACGTAGTTGTCAGGCGACTATTTTGTTCTGAGTATGGTGTACGGCAAATTAGGGAGGCTCCGAGTGCTAATTTAATTAAAATCTGGATAAAGCGGTTTTAAAAGACTGGATCGACGTTTAAACCACACGCAAAAGGTCGTCCACGCACATCTAGGACCGAAGACAATATTGAGAGTGTTAAGCAGTCGGTACGAGAAGATCCACAAATGTCTACTCGCAAGAGATCGTCTGTCCTAAACATATCGCGACGAAGTTTGCAACGAATTTTAAACTTGGATCTTAAATTGCATCCATACAAGCTGCAATTAACTCAAGAATTGAAAGACTCTGACTTCATAGCACGGCTCACATTTGCTAATGAAATGCTCAATCGGTTTTCAAATTTTGAAAACATCCTTTTCTCTGATGAGGCACATTTTCATATGAATGGGTTCGTAAACCGCCAAAATTGTCGTTATTGGAATAGTGAGAATCCCAGACTCAAATATCAAAAACCGTCACATAGCTGTTGACGCTTCCTGGAAGAGTCGCTGCATTCTCCTATCAACCCCAGGGTCTCAAAGCAGGGAAACAAACATGCAAAACACTAACCTGGATCCAGTTGGACAGGAGAGGAGTTACCAACGACGAGTCAGGTGCCAGTCGGTTAGCTTGCTCCTTCTTCGTGGACTTGATGCTGTTTGTTCACTGCCTACACTCGTCAAGCACAGACACACCACCAACATGGAAACTGAGGGTTTATTAGGCCAGCGAAGCTCTTAGGAAGTCAGATATTCGATTTTATTTAGAGTACACGCGGTGTCGAATGAGCTGAGATCGCCATCTTTTTTTGTACTAGTTCTTTTTCTTCCGTTCACCCGAATGGAAAAAGCGAAGGCATAGCACGCCATACAGCCAAGTTTATTTTTATCGTCGTTGACGCAACAAGGATGGACAATGGAAATGCATGGATAAATTATTAGGATAGTTAATGCTCACACATTTCCCCCCACCTGAAATCCACAAGGGTTTCAAGAAGAATGCGAAAAATTAAGAGTGAAATCAGCAATAGCTGGACTATGAGCCACTGCCGAAAAAATGCATAAAATTCTAGTTAATAAGGGTAAATAATTGGTGGCTTATTTTTAATAATCCTAAAGACAGTGTGTACTTATACTCTAGTTAGGTATATAAAAGGAAAATAAACTAATTAATTGGTAAGGGACAAACCTTTACCACCGGCCTACGAAACGTCTTTCCGTTAGCAGTTTTGAGAGTAACGACTCTAACTACCCGGTCTGAACCTGCATGCACTTGCACGATACGAGCCATTTTCCAAAACATCGGCGGAGTATTAGGTTCGTTTTTACGCACCCGGTCAACTTCCGAAGTCATGTAATTATCTTGACGGAATTTAACCAGCACTTTCGTTGCTTTTTCAAGCTCAGCACCACTAAGAGGAGAGAGATTTCGGTCTTGCCTGGCCGTTTTAGAGTTAGAAACAGAACGATTACACCATGCTACCATTCTTTGAATTTTTGTAAATGAATAATGTTTAGACATTAAGTTCAACCGTGGATTCTCATCATCCGTAACAAGAAAACTTTTACTTTCTATTGATTTAAGTTCAGGCAAGTTCTCCTTCGGAAGTAATACCTGCCTTTTAGGCCATTGCTCAGGTGATTCCTTCAGCCAAGAAGGCCCTGTCCACCAAAGCGGGTGATCTAGAATCTCTGGACATGATACTCCGCGGCTACAACAGTCGGCGGGGCCATCCTTTGTTGATACATAGTACCAGCGATCTCGACCAATTAAATCAGTTGTCTGAACCGCACGATTGGCTACATACATTTTTAGTAAATGAGGGTCAGCGCTAAGCCAAGACAAGGCAGTGCTGCGGTCTGAACAAGCTCGAGTGGAATCGATGGAAATTTTATCTTTAAGTAAATTATACATGTGTGATAGAACCTTTGCTAGAAGCACAGCTGCGCTTAGCTCAAGTCGATTCACCGTTGTTGGTTTAAAAGGGGCAACTCTAGATTTCTCTATTAACAAACTGGTCGTGGTTACATTACCGGGTTCATTGATAACTACACAGATATAAACACAACAACCATAACCTTTCAAAGATCCATCACAAAAGCCAACTAAATGTACTTGAATATGATTTGAAGGTATGATTAAACGGATAACCTGTACTGCACGACGAGAATACTCAGCACCGTGGTCTTCAGCAAGTTGATGAAGTGTTCGAATGGCTAAGTAAGGAGAACTACTAACTCCGTACGTAACGGTATTGAGTTCGTATTCCTTTGAAACCTCAGTTGGGTCATTACGCCAAAGAACGTGTTGATAACATCTTTCTTGCTGTCTTGTTAATATTTGTCTATACATGCGACGAATATCCGCAGTAAAAACAACTTTGTGAATTCTGACTTTTGTGATTAGATCAACGATGTCTACTTGAAGTTTTGGACCCACATGAACAATATTATTCAGTGACAGGTCACTCGAAGTCCGACTACTAGCATCGAAGACCACTCGTAACCGTGTCGTGGTACTCTCAGGTCGGATTACACAATGGTGGGGAATTATATAACAGTCAGTAGACGAGGACTGCACTGGCTGCATATGTCCGAGATCCTCGTACTGTTGCATAAATTCTTTGTATTTAAACGCTTGTTTATATGATTCTCCTAAGGCTGGAGCATCATCTTTAAGCATAATTGGTACAACGTAACGCCCATCGGAGGTGCGATACGTGCCTTCTTTATATTTTTGTTCGCATTTTTCATCCTCGGGGCCGGAAATTTTACATTTCGGCGGCTCCTCGGACTCCCAAAACCGTTGAACGATCTCGTCGAGCGCACTAGAAGACGCGACGAGGAGCGTAACGGGTGTAGCCGGAGTTTTAGCTACCACGTTTTGAAGAAACTGACCACTTATCACCCAGCCGAATACACCAGAGAGTGCGCATGGAAAGCCCGGGCCTGGACTGAAACGTGAGCCAGTATATATCTGGTCAAAACAGTCTACTCCTAACAACAGATCGATCGGACCGGATTTATCAAAGTCCTGGTCGGCGAGATCTAGATGTGTAAACTTATCCTTGACGATTGTCGGCAACGACATCGAAGGAATCAGAGATGTGATTTTAGGCATAACCACTAATTGAATATCAAACTGAGGAGTGTCACTCAATCGAGGTCTTATTGAACCGAAGGTGTGACCTTTAATGCTACACCCATAATTTTGACCGATGCCACTTACATTTAATTTACATTTCTTGATATGTAAACCTAATTGTCGCGCACAGCTACTTGTAATAAATGAATCCATCGAGCCACTGTCAATAATTGTGCGGACATACTGCCACTTACCATCCGATCGCTTCACACGAACTACTGCTGTACCAAGGATTTTTTTGCTAATAGGTTGATTTGAAATGTTTGACTGGGTAGCACTAGTTAGAGTAGTGTTCATATCGGGATGCTGGGATGAATCCAGTTCACTAGTATGAGACAGTAAACTCTTATGCTCTTCATGTAACAAAGTATTATGCTTTGCATTACAAATGAAACATATTGACTTAGATTTACAATCGGTAACAGTGTGACCCGGCCTTAAGCAGTTTTGACATAATTTCAAATCTTTAACTAATTGTTGTCGCTGTGTCATATTCATAGAATGCAATTTACCACAACGGTAGATTGAATGATTTTCATTACAACACACACAAACAAACTGCCTAACTTTATTATTATTGTTGGAAGAAATTAGAGATGAATTTGGTTGACGCGATAAATAATCTTTATTTGTATTAGGCCGATTTTGTTTACTTGTAGAATTTGATGATGGAATATTAACTGGTTGGCTAACTTCTAATACTTTTATGTAATTTTGTAAATAAGTAATGAAGTTATTAAATTTCGGAATTTCTTCAGTGTTTTGTAATTCAAACCTTTTCTTTGTTTCTGTATCTAAAGGCCTAGACGCAATGTAAAATAAAATAAATTCGCATAAATCATCAATACACAAACCGCGCAAGGCACTAACGCATTCATAAAGTGTGTTAGATAACTCAGATAAGTTAGATAATGATGGTTTTTGTATGGGATTAATTTTAATTATTTTTTCTAAATAAGCTGTTGCAAGAATACGCTTGTTGTCATATCTGTCCAGTAAAGTTGCAAAAACCACTGAATAATTTGCCGATGTCACAGGCACGCCCTTCGCTAATGTCAGTGCATAACCAGATAAGCATGACAGCAAATAGTGAAATTTCTCAGTGTCGGACAATGAACTATTATTATGAACAAGTGCTGTATAACTATCTTTAAATGTTTGCCACTTCTCTAGATTACCATCAAACTTTGGGAGTTCCAGCTTGGGTAACCTCACCTGCGAACGCACGTGACCTTGACCTAATTCCGGGCGACAGTCGCTACCCGCGCTCGCATCGAGAGAATCCGCAAACTCGATAACACAATAATACAATCTTTGCTTTACATCACACTCGTCTCCATTGAGTAGGCAACCTGTTCATGGCCAATGTATACACTTTTACAACAAGCTTCCCATGGACGTTCGAAACTTACCCATTAAACGATTTAAGAACCATATAAAGCGTCAAATCCTAAAAGGGGTATTATAAAATCACAGATTTACTAGGAAGACAAAAAGCTTGGGATTGAGCTGCTCTGCCCTGTTACATTGTTAATTTTTATTAAGCACATATGCGTAATTAGAGTAAGGTAAATTATTGTAAACATTTTCATTTTTAATGTCTGGACTTGAAAAAAGATGATGATCCCTGAGTTTGTTTCGGCTATTTCTTCTCAGAGGTAGTCAGTTAGGAAATGCCGGCTTCATCTAGTTAAAAAAATAAAATAAAAAATAAACATGACGTGTAAAAGTGATCAGTGATCCTACTTGCTTAATAAACGATTTCATTTCATTTCATTTCATTTCATCGAATGACAGTAACACTTTATGATCGATAACAAACGAAGGTTTAAGCTTTAATTGCAACCGGTTAACATCCTCGTTGCATTCCAAAAATCTATTACGAATCTCGTCAATCTTTTTGTACCTAGCTCGAAAAGCTGCAAATTTAGTTTTAGTTTCCTTAACTGTATTGGCTAAATCGTAAAGTATCTGCATACTTGTATACTCATATTCCCGCCTTTTAATAGCGGTTATTAATTCCACCTCGCTCATAGTTCACGTGGAATACGATATCCGCACGCTCAAAAAGATAAAAGTTATAAAAGTAGGTAAAACGGAAAGAACGTCAGCCGGTAGGTCGGCAGTAATGCACGCGCGAACGTATTAATGAAATACACGCACACACGTCTCAAGGTTATTTGTTAGAATATAAGTTTTGACTTTGAGGTAGGTCAAAGCTAATCCGTCTCCCGCCGGAGACAAATACTACGATTGTAGGTACTTCGGTACTAAATTCGAGAATGTACGATTGAATAGTCAATCGGTCTCAAATAAGAAACAATAACTAGGTATCATGGAATGACCTAGGTTTTATTTAGACACTTAGAACTTGAAAGGCCAATTGAAATTGCCTTAAGTAGGTAAGTATACAAATAAATTATAATTGGGATTACGTATTTAACGTAATAACGAGAATGGAAAGATTTAATTTCCGATAGTAGGTATTTTTGAAATAATTACGCGAGGAAGATCCTCACAGGAGGCACCATAATTAATGTTGACGCTTCCTGGAAGAGTCGCTGCATTCTCCTATCAACCCCAGGGTCTCAAAGCAGGGAAACAAACATGCAAAACACTAACCTGGATCCAGTTGAACAGGAGAGGAGTTACCAACGACGAGTCAGGTGCCAGTCGGTTAGCTTGCTCCTTCTTCGTGGACTTGATGCTGTTTGTTCACTGCCTACACTCGTCAAGCACAGACACACCACCAACATGGAAACTGAGGGTTTATTAGGCCAGCGAAGCTCTTAGGAAGTCAGATATTCGATTTTATTTAGAGTACACGCGGTGTCGAATGAGCTGAGATCGCCATCTTTTTTTGTACTAGTTCTTTTTCTTCCGTTCGCCCGAATGGAAAAAGCGAAGGCATAGCACGCCATACAGCCAAGTTTATTTTTATCGTCGTTGACGCAACAAGGATGGACAATGGAAATGCATGGATAAATTATTAGGATAGTTAATGCTCACACAGTCACATAGCCCTAAAGTGACAGTTTGGGCCGCAATCTCTGCCAAAGGAGTAATTGGTCCTTATTTTTTTGAAAACGCACGGGGGCAAAACATCACTGTTAATACCGAACGCTATGTTGCGATGTTGGAAGGTTTTTTGGCCCCAGAACTTGAAAATTCAAGAATAAAGAACTCTAGGACTTGGTTCCAACAAGACGGAGCTACCAGTCACACATCAAATGACTCCATGGCGGTTGTGAAGCAGATGTTCCCTGGCAAACTGATTTCGAAAAGAGGTGATATCCCATGGCCTCCGCGCAGTCCAGACTTGACGCCTCCTGACTTTTTTTGTGGGGATACCTCAAACACAAAGTCTACACCAATAATCCGAGAAACATCAGTCAGCTCAAGGAGAATATTCGTGGTGAAATGGCAGCAATCACACCAGCACTACTTAAGAAAGTTTTCGGTAATTTCCGTTTGCGGTTAGAGGAGTGCCAACTTAGAGAGGGTCATCATTTAGATGATGTTATTTTTAAAAAATAAACTTCAGTTATCACTTAATAATTGCTTAGTTTTATTTTAACTATACCTTTTGTATTTATTTTTTAATAATTATTTTGAAAATGCACGTTCTATTGCGCCACCCTGTATATAAGTAACTCTGTCTGCCTGTCTGTTACGCTTTCACGTCTAAAGCACTGAACTGATTTTATTGAAATTTGGTACAAAGGTAGAGTTGACCTTGAGAAATAACACAGGATATTTTTGATTCCGGAATTCAGAAGAGTTCTCTTGGAAACGCGGTATAACCGAACTCCACGCGGGCGAAACCGCGGGCGGAAAGCTAGTTATAAAATAATATCATTAAAAAAAAGTCATAAATTCAAAAGTCGGTGGTGGCCTAGTGAAAAAACACCCGCCTCTCAAGTATGAGTACGCGGGTTCGATTCCAGGTCAGGCAAGTACCAATGTAACTTTTCTAAAGTTATATGAACTTTCTAAGTATATCTTAGACACCAATGACTGAAGGTGAAGGAAAACATCTTGAGGAAACCTGGACTTTAAGTCTGAAATCGCCAACCCGCGTTGAGCAAGCGTGGTGATTATGCTCAATCCTTCTCTGTGTAAGAGGAGACCTGTGCCCAGCAGTGGGACTATAAAAAGGTTGATGAAAATGGTCATTAAAAATATTGAACGCGTCGCTAACATCTGTGTTAGCGACGCGCTCAATATTTTTAATGATCATCACGCCTTCCAGTTTTACCTATAAGTTTCTTGATAATGGCATTCATCGATCTAGCAGCACTCTTAAAAACTATGTACACCAAAGAAAACCTAACACTCTGCAGAGAGCCAGAACTCTTCACAGTACCAGCAAGATAAACAAGTGACGGGAATGAATATTCATACCAGGGTGTTGGAACTTTAATGAGGAACTAGGCAAGACCACTCGAAACACAATATGCGCTGCAGAAATTTTCCACATCCTGCTAGATTTTTTAAGGTGTGTAGTTGGGAGACTTGTTAAAATGCGGTCAAGTGCAACACGAAGGATTCCGTACAATATTTACATCTGTCCACGTTTCCGTATACGTTTCTTGTGCGGAGATCATCTTTAATTTTTAGGGTTCCGTAGCCAAATGGCAAAAAATGGAACCCTTATAGCTTCGTCATGTTTATCTGTCCGCCTGTCCGTCCGTATGTCACAGCCATTTTTTCTCTGAAACTATAAGAGCTATATGTTGAAACTTGGTAGGTAGATGTATTATGTAACCATTTAAGATTTGATGCAAAAAAAAAAATGTATTGGGGGCCCCCATACTTAGAACTGAAACTCTATTTTTTTTTTTTCAACTAACACATACGTGTGATCTGTGGATAGGTCTTAAAAAATGATATCGAGGCATCTAAAATATTTTTTTTCTAAACCAAATAGTTTTGCATGGCAGACGCTTCCAAAGTGGAAAACGTTGCCCCCCCTCCTCTAACTTCAAAAATAAGAAAAAGAAAAATCTAAAAACAACATATGATTTACATTACTATAAAAACTACCAACGAAAATTGTTTTGAAAGACATCTAGTATGTAGTTCTTTTTTTTAATACCTCGTTAATGGGAAACCGCTTACTAACACGTAATCATCATTTCCATACAAATAATTTAAATCCTTTAATTTCATAAATCAATGGTACGGAACCCTTTCTGCGTGAGTCCGACACGCACTTGGCCGGTTTTTTAATTTTTATTGTTATTACTAGTACCCTGTGTGCTATTCCTGGTTACTAGCCCCGCACGATGATATTGCGATTGGCGGCCATCTTGGTGACGTAGTCGAACTCGCACCGTCGGTACCGTTCGCAAATTCAGTCCGCGCTTACCCACTTATGCACATCGAATATTTTTGTTAGCTTTTTGTTTTTGTTATCCTGTTTTATTGTTTTTCTTGAGTTTTGTTGTTTAGTTTTGTTAACTGTTACTCGTTAAAATGAGTAAGAAATTAAATTAAATTATTTGCTCGTGAAATTATAATTAAAGTGGACAATTATTTTGTTAAAGAGGAAGATGACTGTAAGTTAGTTCTTGAAAGTATAAACCGTGCTAAAAAAAGTGCTTCGGACACTACTGAGGATATTTTAATACCGAAGCAACTGCTAATAGTTATCAAAAATATTTTGCAAAATTCTACCAAAGTCACGGAACGTGTGGCATGTGCCACAGGCGTTGCAAAAAATACTGTGACGAAATTGCGACGAGAGCGTGAGTCAGAAACAGCCAGTGGCAGCAAAATGAGAACTCCCTCTAAAGGAAAAAGACAAAAGAAGGAATATTTCGACGGGTGTCCTTAACAGCTTTAAGAAATGTTATACATTCAATGTATACGGTGAGGAGAGAAATACCCACAATGCGCAAAATATTGGCGGCTTCAAAAGTAGACTTAATTATACTGGTAGTGAAACTACATTAAGAAAAATAATTAAATGTGTTTTAGACTACCAATTTAAACGATGATACCAAAAAAGACTGGCTCTAATTGAAAGACCCCAAATTCAAGCGTGGAGGGCTAAATATTTACGACGTATGAAAGAAAACGACTCGCTTGGTAATAACGATAGACCCTTTATTTATCTCGACGAACCGTGGATACACGCACACTACACGGTAAAAAAATGTTGGCAAACAGCAACCGATGTCGGAGTGAGACGGAACGACAGCCCTGGCCATCGATGGATAATAGTTCACGCGGGAAGTTAAAGCGGTTTTGTTGACAAAGCCCTTTTAATGTTTAAAGCAGACACCAAAACGGGGGATTACTATGATTATATGAATTTCACCAAGTGGCTTACAGAAAAATTAGTACCCAACATACCACGCAACTCCATAATTGTGATGGACAACGCCCCTTATCACAGTAGGGAAGAGAATAGGCCACCAAGCATGAACAATAAAAAACAGTTGATGGTTGAGTGGCTACAAGCTCACAACATCGACTTTCCCAACGACAGTACAAAACCTGAACTGTATTTATTAATTGAACGGCACACACCGCCGAAAAATTATAAAATTGTAAATTTATTAGCTGGCAATGGCCATGAGGTCGTTAGATTACCACCCTACAACTGCGACCTCAACCCCATTGAGTACATCTGTAACCTGGTAAAGATGAGGGTGTCAGAAAAGAATGTGGAGCAGTTGGAAATTCGCATTGAAGCTCTGACGTTGGAGGCGTTGGCGTCAGTAACTCCAGGTGACTGGCGAAAGGAACTCAATCATGTTAAACGGCTTGAAGAGGAATATTGGAATAAAGATCGAATAACTGACGAGTTATTTGTCATAAATACGGCAGACGACAGTGAATCGGAAACGACAGACACAGAAAGCAGTTCTGATTCGGAAGACTTTATGAGTAGGTTAAGATTGTTTTGAATTATATATAAACATACTATCCTGGTTTTATATACATATAAGCTGATAGATGTAAGTAGTAATTAAAACATGACTGCTACACATTGTGGACTCTGATTCAATTCCCGCTCGCAAATTAACAGAAATGTAATTAGAAAAAATTAGTATACATGTAAGAAAGATATAAGAATAAGTATATTTTTCTTACGTCTAAAAGAATTATTTCCTTGAAAATTTTAATAATGAAAGTTTGTTTGTCAGAATATGGGTGAGTAGGTATAAAGAGTGTATATAGAATAAAATTATAAAATACAAAAAAAACCCTTAACCCCAGCTTATTAATTTTGCATTTAACATTCTTTTGCTAGCTGTCCTTTTGTGTGACAGATGACGTCACAAAGCTGTTATTGTGACAAGGTTCCATCGCAATATCATCGTGCGGGGCTTATATAAAACCATTATTGTGCCAGTATTTTAGGCCTGAAAGCGGAACAAACAAACAAAATCGCTTTCACATTTATAGTAATAAGAATAAGGATTATTTTTACACGGTGGCGGCCATAGTACAGTACACTTTTTGTGCAAAATTGACACCTTCTGGCTACGCGATCCCTTATACAGCCTGTTCCAGTAATCATCATCATCATGTCAGCCGAAAGAAAGTTGCTAGTCTATGTCCAGTAGAGGACGTCTTTCAAGCATGACCAATTGGAACGGTTCCGTACGCAATCGTTCTAGCCAGTGGGAAAGCTGTTCAAACATTACGAATTACTTTTTTGATTATATACCTAGTCTTTTAGCAAACAACGACAGTAAATATAGGGTATATCTGACATCGTAACGTAAACTTCGGGAAAAGGCTAGACCGCATGCCACTAATAAAATTATGGTAGTTATTTATGCCGTTAATGAACGGTTACATAAATCACAGTGTTTAAAGAAAAGTGTCAGCTCGGCCTTTGAACGTTGCAAGCGTGCCGCCGCGCATGTTTGTAGGTATGACGTTGATCCCTGATGTGAACTCTATTAAATCGGCTGATAAGATAGTTTTTCGAGTTTTGTCCACATTGCGCTTTTTTGTGTAATTAGCTAATTAATTAATTTTGACCTTAAAATCTTATAGGGTTATAAAAGTATAGCATTTAAGAACTGTTTAAAGTGAAAAA